>JANUYF010000001.1:446571231-446656231 GCA_026167975.1 Phrynosoma blainvillii | reverse complement strand
TCTGAGGATGCATCCACACTGCAGAAATAATCCAGTCTGACACTGCTTTGACTGCCCTGACTCAATGCTAGGGAATTCTCTCGTGGCACCTAAATGTCTCACAAAAAAATACAATTCCCAGAATGATGGCTTCCTTTCTTTTGCAAAGTGGACAAGGTGCAAAACACACTGCAAAAATAATCCAGTTTGAGACCGCTTTGATTGCCCTGACTCAATGCTAGGGAATTCTCTGGTGGCACCTAAATGCCTTACAAAAAATAACAGTTCCCAGAATGATAACTTCATTTCTTTTGCAGGGTATGTTGACCAAAGTTCCAAACACACTGCAGAAATAATTCAGTTTGAGACCACTTTAATTGCCCTGGCTCAATGCTATGGAATCCTAGGAATTGTAGTTTGTTGTGGCACTAAATGTCTCACAAAGCTACAATTCCCAGAATGATAGCTTCATTTCTTTTGCAGGGTAATCTTACCAAGAATCCATCCGCCTTGCAGAAATAATCCAGTTTGACACCACTTTAACTACTGTGGCTGAATGCTGTGGAATGGCGGGAACTGTAGTTTTGTAGTGGCACCAGAGCTCTCTGACAGAGAAGGCTCAATGTCTCACAAAACTACAGTTCCCAAAATTCCATAGCATTGAGCCAGGGCAGTTAAAGTGGTGTCAAACTGGATTATTTCTGCAGTTTAGATGCAGCCTGAATTTTCATCATGGGTTTTTCCTGGTGAAAGACAGAAGTGTTTTCTTTCTGTGCAGTACAAGGAGAGTTAGCTAAGGAAGCCAGTTTCCCTGAGTTTGCAAGACCTGAGCAGGCTGTTGAGGACAGGGGGTCTTGGAGGTCCTTTTACCAGAGCATTCAATCCTAGTACTGGGATACTTTAACTGAGGAAAACATAGGGTTTTTTCATGCAGGAAACACTAGCTATTTATAAATACTAGCTATCAAAAAGTACCACTTGCTGTAAGTCGCAAAGAGGGAGGGAAGAGAAAATGCTGATTTTTTTCCCCCAACACTTCCTCCAAAGCTGACTTGACAACAAATAAGAACAACACATTCTGAATTCAGGATTCAGCTCTGAAGACTTAAGTTATTCAGCATAGCTTTAAGCCTGCAGATCTGCAAGACTTGGCCTCTTCAGTTGCATAACACCAAAGCTCCAGTCCTTGCAAAAGATAAGCATGGATGGACTACATCTCCCATCATTGCTAGCCAGTGTGCATAGTGGCCCGCCTGCCTCAGGATGAGGAAAGATGGACAAGGGATTTATTCTAGGCAGGAGGTACAAAGCTGACCCGGCTAGAAAGAACTTGTTCATTGCTATCAAGATGACTTTGGTATGAAAGAGTGATGTCCAAGACACTTGGGCTGCATCTACACTGCAGAATTAATGCAGTTTGGCACTACTTTAACTGCCATGGTTCAGTGCTATGCTATTCTGGACATTTGTAGGTTTGTGAGCTATTTAGCCTTCTCTGTCAGAGAGCTCTGGTGCCACAACAAACTACAATTCCTTGGTCTCCATAGGATGGAGCTCTAACAGTTAAAGCAGTGTCAAACTGCATTAATTCTGCAGCAGCCTTGGTCATCAACTGCTCTGCTCAGGTCTTGCAAATTCAAGACTATGGCTTCATCGACTGAGTATATGCACCTGTAATGCAATATCCCTCTTTTCCTATTGTCTCTCACTGTAGCAAGTGTTACCATCTTTTCTAATGAGTCATGTTGTCTCATGATATGTCCAAAATATGATAACTTCACAGAAAGAACTACAGTTATGTACATATCAGGGCCTCTTTCATGCTACAATGCATGAAAGTACAGTAGGCCCTCCACATTTGCTGGGGTTAGGGGCACAAGATCTCCATGAAATAAAAAAAAACACTATGTTTTAACCTGAGAGAACACTTCTCTAGGCATCTGTAGGTCCTCCAATGAAACTCTATGGTCAACATGTCAGAAGTTGACCATAGAATAATTGCACTGGAGGACCTACAAATGCCTAGAGAAGTGTTTCTCTAGGACTCTCTAGAATAGATCCTTCGGTGTGAATTTTGGCTGAGGTTGACCATAGAGTCATGCTGGAAGACCTAGAAATTCCTAGAGAGAGCAAAAAATCAAATCCAGAAATAATCAAAATCCACAAAAGTCAAACCTGCAAATGTGGAGGGATGACTGTACTATGATTCCACTATAACTGCCATGGTTGCATCTTATAGGAGTTGCAGTTTAGCGAGGAGCGTTTTGAATTCTCCAGTCATAGTGATTTGAGTGTTGGATTATGTCTCTGAGTCCCAGCTCAGCCATGAAAACCATTGGTTGACCTTGGGCAAGTCACAGTCTCTCAGCCTCAGGGGAAGGCCATGGCAAACCTCTTCCGAATAAATCTTGCCAAGAAAACCAGGTGAGAAGGTTGCCATAACGTGGAAACAACATGAAGGCACACAACAACAACAAAAGTGCATCCTCAAATACATGTCTTAAGATTTCATAGGATGGAGTCATGGCAGTTAGAGTGGAACCATGGTGCCATAATTGTATAGTGTGAAAGGGCCTTTGCAGACTGCCAGAAATAGTGCAAATTGAGTCCACTTTAACTGCCCTGACTCAGTGCTAGGGAATCATGGGAACTGTATTTTATTGTGGCACCAGAGCTTTCTGACAGAGAAAGCTCAATGTCTCAGAAAAAAATACAATTCCCATGATTCCATAGCACTGAGCCAGGATAGTTAAAGTGGTCTCAATTTGCACTATTTCTACCAGTCTGCAAAGGCCCGAAAGGAAAAGCTACTTTTTTGAATGATAAGTTTATGCTATCTTTAGACTACAACTCTTAGAATGCTAACTATGGAATTTTGGGAATTGTGATCTAAAAATAGTCCAAAACCCAGTTTGAATCTTGCAAAGATATATTTAGAATGACCAAGTAGTGTGGTGGAGCCTCCCTCTTTGGAGTTTTTAAAAAAGAGGCTGGATAGTCATTTGTCGGGAGTGCTTGGATTGTGTATTCCTGCATGGCAGAATGGGGTTGGACTGTATGGCCCTTGGGGTCTCTTCTAACTCTAGGATTCTAAGTATACAGTTCCTTTTCAAGTGTAATCATAATGCAAAATCTCATGTTATCTCTACTTAGATGTAAGTCTCATTGAACTCCAAGTAACCGTACTCCTAGGTAAAGTGTGTTACAGGGTTTCACATTTAAGCATTTTTAAACCTGAAGTCAAAGGTCGCAATGCTTATTTTTATTTTATTCTGCTTATTATTAAGATGTATTCTCTACCTTTCACCTGAGCCACTTGAATAACGTCCATTTTTGCCTTCTGTTTTGTTCTCATTTTAACATTATTTTTAACCATAAGTTCTGCATTGTATTTCTTTCCCAAAGCACCTTACAAACACTTCCATGTTATAATCTTGTTATTAACATTATAACAGTAAAATAGGCTGGAAACAAGTAAAACAAATAGGGGATACAAGGAGAATTTTTCCCCTATTACCAGTTTAGAAGGAAAAGAAATTTGGTAGACATCAATGGGGAGAGAATTCCGCAATTCTGAAATATAGGCTCAATATATGCTTTCTGAATGCAGAAAATAATGGGTTCACATCCTAGAAATGGATAGGACAAAGTCTAGTTACAGACTCAGAGATTTGTTAACATTCATTGCTGAGGTTACAAAATACAAATACAACTTTTTTTCTTTTTGCTTTTTTACATTTTTCAAATGTAACTACATTTCTTTTAGTTACTCTTAACTTACCTTTTAAAAACTCAAGACTGTTACAACTAGCTGCCCTGTGATACAAAATGAACCTAAATATTAAGGCTACACTCACTGCCCATAACTGTAGGTGTTATGTATCTAGATGAACTACAAAGTTAAATCATTTGAATACCCTTTTCCTTGTCACAGTTGCATCCTAAGGAATTCTGGGATCAGAAGTCTGATAAGGTAGTTAGCAGGTACAAATGTGTCTTGAGAAAAGAGGGAGGATGTAATCACTTTAATTCTGCAGTGTATATAATTCTGCAGTGAATAAGCATTCAAGGTACCTTGGGAATTCTAGTTTAGGGGAATGGAGACTACTTCTCTCCAGCATGCGTGTTTGTTGTTGTTGTGTGCCTTCGTTTCTGACTTATGGCGACCCTAAGGTGAACCTATCAGGCAGATTTGTTCAGAGGAGGTTTGCCATTGTGAGGCTGAGAGAGTGTGACTTGTTCAAGGTCATATAGTGGGTTTCATGGCTGAGCTGGGAATCGAACCCTGGTCTCCAGACTCATAGTCCAACGCTCAAACCACTACACCCTACTGGCTCACTCTAAGTGGCTTACTAAACCACAAATTCCAGGATTCAGTGGGATGCAGCCATGCCAGTAAAGTTGGTTATGAAATAACTATAATTGTGTAGAATAGTCCCTTAAGACAGTAAATAAAGCTGGTAAACTTACTACCTTTGCAGACTGCTAGAAATAGTGCAAATTGAGTCCACTTTAAGGGTTAGGGTTAGGGTTAGGGAATCATGGGAACTGTATTTTATTGTGGCACTAGAGTTCTCTGACAGAGAAGGCTCAATGTCTCAGAAAAAAACAATTCCCATGATTCCCTAGCACTAACCCTAACCCTTAAAGTGGACTCAATTTGCACTATTTCTGGCAGTCTGCAAAGGCCCTAAATGAAGCTGTAACTTAACATTATAAGCAATGCATTAATTACTCCAAAAAGGTCTTTTGTGACTAGTTTTGCCTAAATATAGTCTGAAATCATGGCGGCCATGGATGCACTGAAGGCTGAAAATGTTGGAATGGACTTAATGGAGAAGTCCACAAATTGCTCACACAGGGAATGAGTTGTGCATTGCATGGCAGCATGCTTCTGAAATCTACTCCAAGAGGATCCCATTTCTCTGCCTTAACCAGATGGTCCCAGCTGAGCTGAGAGATAAATCTCAAGCAGGAGACAGCTGATCCTAGGGGTTAAGGTCGTGTGTAATCTTGTGGTTATGACACTAGGGGGCAGCATGGAAACTAGAGTAGGAATGGTCAATTTCAGTATTGGGGGGACATTCTATTATTAATATTGCACCTTAGTAGCTCCATTGTAGCCTTCCCTGGTATGCTGGGTTATGTTATTTCCATTCAAGACAGCATGCTGGCTGAGATTATGGGCACAGATGTACACAGTTTCAGTAAGGCCTTTGACAAGGTCCCCCATGATATTCTTGCAAACAAGTTAGTAAAATGTGGGCTAGATAATGCAACTGTGAGGTGGATTTGTAATTGGATAACTGGCCGAACCCAAAGGGGGCTCAGCAACGGCTCCTCTTCATCCTGGAAAGAAGTGACCAGTGGGGTTCTGTCCTGGGCCCAGTGCTATTCAAGGAATAGAAGGTGTCCTTATGATCTCTTCCAATTCTATGATTCTAAGATACCTGGAAGAAATGAGCTGGGGAAACTCAGGCTATCGTATTTAATATGTACACATTGGTTCTATCCATTTATTCTGGGCCAGTATCAAGGTCCTGCAGCAATTAGAATCTGATTGAGTCTTCTTCAAAGTATCCTCCATATGTGCTGGGTGATCCCACTGGGTGATGTTAGGTAAGTCACACTCTCTCAGCCTCAGCAATGGCAAACCCCCTCTGAACAAATCTTGCCAAGAAAACCCCATGATAGGTTTGCCTTAAGGTTGCCATAAATCAGAAATGAATTGAAGGCACTCAACAACAACAACAACATGTGTGCTGAACAACAGATCCCTAGCCAAACATGGCCTGCATGTGAAACCTATATTGTGCCAGTTGCATTGGTTCCCAGTGTGTTTCCAGACCTATGTTTAAATGCTGGTCTTAAACTTTCAAAGAGCTGCTAAACTATTTGGAACTAAACCAAAAGAGCCACCTTCACTTGTATTCTAAAATCAGTTTCAGAGAGCCTGCTTGGATTCCAGCTTCACTGTTGTTGTTGTTGTTTGCCTTCAAGTCATTTGTGACTTATGGCGACCCAAATACTTGCTAAACCTATCATGAGGTTTTCTCGACAAGATTTGTTCAGAGGAGGTTGCCTTTGCCTTCCTCTAAGGCTGAGAGTGTGTGACTTGCCCAAGGGTTTAAATGGCTGAGCAAGAATTCGAACCCTGGTTTCCAGAGGCAAAGTCCAATGCTCAAATGACTGCGCCATGCTTGCTGTTCCAGCTTTTTACATTTTAAGGTGAAAAGTGGGATACGTGCAGCCAAGCAATATCAGGGAGCATCCAAGGATAACTTTTTCTTTTACCAGATTCCACTTTTCTTATGATTTTTAGTCCCTTCCCAGCAGGTTCAGGCAAAAGCAAACTACTGCAACCTCTCCTAGGCTGCATCTACACTACAGAAGTAATGCAGTTCGACACATCCTTAATAGGTGTGGGTCAATGTTATGGAATCCTGGGATTTGTAGTTTTGTGAGCTATTTAGCCTTCTCTGTCAGAGAGCTCTGGTGCCACAGCAAACTACAAATCCCAGAATTCCACAGGATGAAGCCATGACAATTAAAGCAGTGTTAAGCTAGATTAATTCAGCAGCCCTGGTTTGTTTGATATTCTTCACTGACAACCTTTGGCATCTTGACCAAGTTTGATGTTGCTTGGCCAAACGTGTCCAGATTTTCATCCGTGAAATACTGGAGGATAAAGCAAAGCAAAGCAGCTTCATTTATATACTGCTTCATATTGCGCTATGGGATGTCTAAGCAGTTTACAACTGTAAGCTCATTGCCCCGCAACAGTTGGGTACTCATTTTAGCGACCTCAGAAGGATGCAGGCCTGAGTCTAGCCTGAGCCCTGGCTAGTATTGAACTCGCAACCTTGTGGTCTATGAGTGAGTGGCTGCAGGACAGGCATTTAACTGTGCCTCATCTTCTCTTGCAGACTAAAGATCAGAAGCTGGGAAGCTACTGGAGACAGACCAGTCCCCTTCTGTGTGCATTATTCACAGTATTTGCTGTCTGCCTTTTCATGGGGCACTTGTTTCCCCATTCCCTGCTGCAGTTTCTCAGCATAATGGAATTTGCAGTAATCCGAGACAAGGATAATTGGGACTTTCAAGCGAGGCCTTCCCTTTCCCTTTCCCCTTTTCAAAACACGATAATGCATTTTGAATTAGGTTTAGAAAGTGCAGCAGACAAATTAGAAGAGAAGCTGTGCTGGATTGATCATTTAGTTGTGTTGTTTGCATGGGGTGGGGGGAGCGAGAAAGAGGAACAAGAGTTCTTCCTGAGACTGGAAAGTTACTTTTAAGATGAATGAATATAACAACATGGGATGTGCATAGGATCTTGGAAGCTAAGTAGGATCAGCTCTGTTTAGTACTTAGATTGGAAACTACCAACAAATACTAGGTGCGGTAGGCTCTATTTCAGAGTAAGGAACTGGCAAAACGACCCTTGAGTATTTCTTGCCTAAGCAAACCCTATGACATTCATATGCACAGACATATAATTTAGCCATTTATATCCCATGTTTAAATGGTCCCAATGCAATTTACAAGATATAATTAGCAATTAACAATTCAAATAATCAAAGCCCATTAACACACCAAAACAAGAGGCAACATAACATCATCCATGAAAATCTCTGCAGATTAAAAATATTTTAGAGCTGCATACAAACAGGAAAAGGGGACTCTGCCTGTTTCAGTTATGAAAAGCCACTACCAGAAAGGCTCTGTCTTTGATACCTGCTAGCATGGTCTTTATGCATACCTGATGGGCCAAATTAATGCTAAAACATGGGGCTACTTGTACTTAAGTGTAACGTTCAGATGTTTTCTTGGTATGCTGAAAATGAAATAAGTCCGAAACTGAACTTGATTGACACATTCAGAATAATGATGTGGTTGCAGCTGTGCTGAAATGCTCCTGAGGCCAGTACAGTTAGCCCTATGTATCCATGCTTTGAAACTATTCAAAAATAATGTAAATTCCAAAAATAAACCTTGATTTTCCCATTTTATATAAGGGACACCATTTTACTATGCCATTATTTTTAATGGGACTTGAGTATATACTACCCACACCTTGAGTAAACTCACTGAAGCAATGGGGTTTACAAAGAGTTAATCCAGTAACTAATTCAATGAGTTATTCCAGTTGGGACAAGTAATGTAGGCCTACCATCTCTCATATTTGTAATAGGCAGGCTGCTTTTTAAAGTGATTCTCCGTATCAAAAACTCCTACAACTGGGAATGAAAGAAGATGAAAGGCAAAGGTTCCAGTTTAGCTTTCTCTCTAATGTAGTGCATAAACAATTTTCAGAGGCAGAGTAGTTCAGTATCATCTAGGGCACAGTATTTCCAGATCAAGCCTGAACTATTATCTCTAGAAGTGAAGAGGACTAAACTGAGACTGGCCATACTTTGGATATATCATGCAAGGATGCGTTTCATTGGGGAAAAGTTATAATGCTGAAAAGTGGAAGACAGTAGGGAAAAACGGGGAGATGATGCTCTGGATGGATTGATTCAATCCAGGAAACCATGGCTCTGAGGTTGCAAGACCTCAGCAGGACAGTTGATAACCAGGGTCAGGGATCATGGAGGTCTCTCATTCATATGTCATCATAAGTCAAAGATGACTTGATGACAAATAACAAAAAACAATTCTGGAAGTGGCTTGGTCTTGAATAGGCCATCTGCTTGTAATGTAGATGAAAATTGCCCAGTCTGGTTTGTTGATATGGATTAATACACCAGCAACCTGTATTTTTGGACTCTCCTTGGAGTTGTGGTGGTGTCTTTCATGATAAGAACCTGCACTTTAAAATGTACCGCAACATTATGACATAAGAAGAGTGACCAGGTACCTTCAAGTTGCCAATAGAAAGTGAGCAGATATAAATGCGGATTAAGCAGGCACATGCATCACCTGGACACAGTTTTCCCTGCTATGGTGATGATGATGATAATTAATAATAATAATAATAATAATAATAATAATACCCCACCTTTAGCCTCGGCCATCATGTATATAGCATTTGTTGCTGTTGTTGTTGTGTGCCTTCAAGTTGTTTCCGACTTATGACAACTCTAATGTAACCCTATCATGGGGTTTTCTTGGCAACTTTCTTCAGAGGGGGTTTGCCATTGCTATCTTCTGAGGCTGAGAGTGTGTGACTTGCCGAAGGTCATCCAGTGGGTTTAACATGACTGAGCCGGGATTCAGACCCTGGCCTCCAGAGTCATAGTCCAGCGTTCAAACCGCTAGACCACACTGACTCATACAGCATTTAAATTTTAGTAATTATTTATATATCTGCAGCAATACATGCAAACGAACATCTGCGAGTTAACACATGCAAATTTTAGGCAAATTGTAATGCATAAATAGCCGCTCTAGTGATGAATGAAAGAATTGGACGATTGAACAAATATTTCTCTCTTTCCTAGATATTTTTCAATGCCAGATTCCCACCTCCTGGATTTTAAAGCAAACAAGAATGGCGCCACTTGCTCACAATTTATAGACTTCTCTATCCCTCCTTTATTATGTTTTTCTTAAAATAAGGAAAACAGTCTAGTGACACACCTGGATCCTGCAATTTGTTTAATCTATTCTTACCAGAGCAAACCGCTTCCAGAGCTGCATGATTGAATGGTATTTGAGATTTGCATCCATGGCCTTGTTTACCTATGCTCTTTGCATCCAGGGGGAAAACAAACGCTCCCATTTGAGCCAGCCGCAATTGCAATGCACGCCCTGCCACTGAGCTGTGATGAGAAGCAAACCAGCATGCTGTGTTTTATTTTTAAGTGTTTCCAGATAGGCCCTTCCGTTGTTAAATGAAGTTGGCCTGTTGGGGAAGGAGGGGTGGGAGAGCCTGGAAGATACCTTAATGCAGAGTTGGTGGGTCTGAGAGATTTCCAGAGGGAAGGAAGGAGGGAGAGATGTGGGGGGAGAGGACCTTTCACCCCCCATTAGTGGTGCCATCAACGCTCCAGCAGAACAGAGCTGAGGTCATGTTACATATGGCACACAGTCTGTTCAGTGCTCAGAACATCAGCTTTGAAATTTTAGAGAGGGGAAAGGTCATCTTTAATAAGTGAGCATGGAGGAAAGGGGGAGGTTATCGGTTCTTTTTGCAAAAACATGGTGGGTGTCCCATCTGCCACAGTCACCGCCAACATTGCTTGGGTCTCTTGGCATCATCTGCAAAGAGATTCAGAGAGTTCTGTTATTCCCACTTTGTCTCTCTCCCTTCTTTGTACTTGCAACAAATTCAGCACCAAAGAGTTTTGTGGCACCTTAAAGATGTATACACTGATTACAACATTGACTTTCACGGACTAAAGTTGCATACCCTCCAGCTGTCCCAATTTGACAGGGACAAGAACGATTAATCCTCTGCTGTCCCACTTTTTCAGCTGCTTTTAAAATGCCCCAGTTTCTCCATCTACCTCCCGCTTTCCTTTTAGACCCTGTTTAGCTTCCAAGATCAGGCAGAATCTGACACCTTCAGAGTATTTAGACAGGCAAAGGAGCAGTGGGAGGGTTGAATTTTAATAACGTATATTCCAACTGTCATTATCTGGCAGGGGCAGTCCCAAATTATTTGTTAGTTTGTGTGTTTATGCACACATAGATACATACTAATCTGCTGTCCTCCCACTTTTTCAGCTACTTTTAAAATGTCCCAGTTTCTGTCTCCTCCTCTCTCTTTGTCCTCCACTTACTTCAGTTGTTGGAAAATAATAGTAGTTTGCATTGAGTTTACTCAGCAGAAGTATATTTGTATATTTCTATATTTATGTTCTCTGTAGTTTTGTAAATAACTGTAGATGTCTTTGGTGTAACTTCTACTGGTCTATGACTGTAATAAATAATATCTATCTATCTACTCAGCAAAGGGAGAGGAGAGGAAAGAAGAGTATGGAACAAGTGGTATCACTTGGGGATGCAGGGGGTGCACACCACACCAGGTGACACCCTAAGAAGGGATGACACCACCTCTTTTCAAACATCTACATTTTGGCAGAAACGGACTGTGGCATTTGCCTGTATCTCTTTAAAACGCTGAAGAGATGGTGTGAGTGGGGTGAGGATTAGGAGGAGGACAGTGGAGAGGCCCCATGGTTTTTGTAAATTAAAATTTCAAAATTTCAAATTTTAATTTTGTTAAAAAATAATTTTTAATTTTTGAAAACATTTTCTTTAAAAATAACAAATTTTACCAAATTTTCCACTTTAACCACATGAAACTATACATATGTAAGCACATTTATTCTGTGCATATGATGTTGTAGAAGAGCCCTGGTGTTGCAGTGGTTAAATGCCTGTACTATCAGCCACTCTCTCACAAACCACAAGGTTGTGAGTTCAATACCATCCAGGGACTCAGGGTCGACTCAGCCTTGCATCCTTCTGTAGATCGCTAAAATGAGTACCCAGCTTGATGGGGGCAATTAGCTTACACATTGTAAACCACTTAGGGAGTGCTTAAGTGCACTGATAAGTGGTATAGAAATGTACTTGCTATTGCTATTGTAATTTAAAGGTATAATTTTCTTTTTGTTGGTTGTTTATGTCATAATTATGGCCATTACATTCAGTGATATATGGGAATTATGATTTATGAGTAACAGTACAAAAAAAAAAGGTTTCTGTATGGCTGTGGTATGGGAGGAGGTCAATATGGGAGGAGGGCACCATAAAATACTGCACTGGGTGACACTAACCCTAGGTTAGCCATTGCATTGAAACTTTCCCTTCCTAGTTGTCTCAGTCAAAGGCAAACAGCCACAGCCTCTCCTACCTCCTAGCTCCCTCATTGATAATGTTTGTCACCTTGACCACATTTTGATGTTGTTTATCCACACATATCCCATGTTTCATGTGCCAAGTGCTGAACAACATGTAATAGGAGACCCAGGAGGCTTGCATTAGTCTGTAGACAGCAGTCCACTGACCAAGGATGTTGGGTGCTGGCTCCAGTCCTGAAAAATAAAATAGGAGAGAACATGTTTGTTGCCCAAAGTTCCTTGGAAAAACAGGCCAAACATGGAACTATGCTTGAGAGGTCCTGGCCTGATGCTAAATCAACAGGTTGATCCCATTATGTTAGATCAGCTTTCCTCACCTGGGGGCCTTCCCACTTTCCCCCCTGCCTTTATTTAGATCCCACCTTTTGCTCCCATATACTACTTAAGCCAGCTTAGAATTAAACAGAACAAATATAACTAAAACATAAAATGAATAAAATCATTGAAGGTTTTAAAATACAAGCTGATGTTTTATACACACCTAAGTTCCCTTATGTATGCAGTTGTTCTTTTTTTACCATTACATAATGCCCAGATTCAGTTCACAGCTGCAGAAACAAAGTAACTGTTCCATATGCAGTTGCATGCTTTCCTACGTCTAACAGGTGAAAATTAGGACACCTATGTCTAAACAACACCAGAGAGTGGTCAAAATGGCAAAAAGCTATTAATGAGGAAGAAGACACAAGCTAGAAGAGACTGCAGCTGTTTGCTTCTGCCTGAGTCTACAAGGAGTTAATTGAATGCAAACTGCTTTTGCACTTTGAACTCAGTTTGCAGCAACTGAAGTAAGCTGAGGACAAAAGGGGAAAGTGGGAGGAGAGAAAAAACAGGGCATTTTAAAAGCAGCTGAGAAATAAATATGTACATTAAATAAATAGCATTTATACCCCACCTTTCTCCTAATCCAAAAAGTGGGGTGACAGAGAATTCATCACGATTGTCACTGCCAAATCAGGATGCTTGGAGGGTATGCAGTTGTACATGGTTGGAGGGTGCATAACTATTCATCCATGCCTCCAGTGTGCCATTTGATTCAACAGGACTGGGATTCAACAGAAACAATGAACACATTAACAGATACACAATTGATAGCACTGTGTCATTATTTAGCAGAAGAGTGTTCCAGCACAATCACAACTTAATGCAAGCATGATGCAGGATCTCAGCCTCAATTTAAAATTGTTGTTTGTTGTTAGCTGCCCTTGACGCATGGCGAACTCCAAGACCTGCAATCCTCCAAGACTCTGCTTAGGTCCTGAAAACTGACCAGGGCTCTCCCTAATTAAGTCTAACCATTTGGCATGCAGTCTTCCTCCCTTTCTACTGCCTTCTACCTTCTCTAGCATTATTGTCTTTTCAATACTTGTCATGATGTGGCCAAAGTACGACACCCTCAATTTAATCATCTTGGCTTCCAGGGAGATTTTAGGCTTGATCTGTTCTAGGACCCATTTGTTAGCCATTTTGGCTGTCCACGGCATCCTTAGCACTGTTCTCCAACATCACATCTCAAATTAGTTTATTTTCTTTTTATCTGTTTTCTTCAATGTTCAGCTCTCACAACCATACATGGTGATGGGGACATACAATGGCTTGGATGATTCTTTAGTGTTCAGCTGTATATCTTTACACTTTAGGATCCTGTCTAGTTCTTTCATAGCTGCCTTTCCCATTCATAGTCTTCTTTGTATTTCTTGACTGCAGTCACCATTCTGAACAACGTTTGATCCAAGGTATGGGAACTCTTTGACTATTTTGGTTTTCTCATTATCTAGGTTAAACTTCGGTAGATCCTCCGTGGTCATTATTTTTGTTTTCTTTATGTTTAGTAGTAAGCCTGCCTTTGCATTTTCTTCTTTGATCTTCCCCAGCAATTGTTACCCAAGTCTGCGATGTTTTCCACTAGTAGTATGGTGTTGTCTGTAAGACTGTTGATGTTCCTTCCTCCTATCTTCACTCCTCTACTGGTTCCAAATCTGTTCCTGATAGGACATTGTCTGCATACAAGTTGAACAGATAGGGTGATGGGGAATTTCAGGAGTTGTTGATATCTGTCCTTCCCATTCCTAGTCTTCTTATTTCTTCAGTGCAGTTTCCATTCTGATCAATGTTCTACATGGAGGAAAAGATAAATATAGCAGCCACCCAATCAAAAGCCCCTTCTCCATTAAGTGAAGTCAATTGCCAAAGATCCAGAGTCTAGATGTGGTCCCCGTAAAAGCCAGCTATTGTAAGTGGCTTTCCAAGTAGTTGGAGAATTCTAGTG
Organism: Phrynosoma blainvillii; assembly: GCA_026167975.1. Classification (NCBI taxonomy): domain Eukaryota; kingdom Metazoa; phylum Chordata; class Lepidosauria; order Squamata; family Phrynosomatidae; genus Phrynosoma; species Phrynosoma blainvillii. The sequence continues at coordinate 446,642,170 of JANUYF010000001.1, read as the reverse complement.
GTTGTAGTCCTGCACCTCTGGAGGGCACTATTGCAGCCCCCTCTCTAGAGATGGAAGGTTATTGATGATGCTAAAAAACAGGAATGCCTGGTCTTTGATTCTGAGCACACTGTGGTTCTCTATGCATTTCCTTTGGCAGCCTAGTTTTATCCCCATCCCTGGTCTGGCTCCTACATATTTTCAAGAACAGCTAGCTGCCCCATTGCAATTCACAATGAATTCAATCTAGGATGGGAAAATACCTGAGGCATGGAAATCGTAATTTATTACTTTGATTCCCAAAGAAGACAAAGACACTTCAGAAGTTAAGAATTACAGACCGATATCTTTACTTAATACGGAGTATACAATTTTCTCTTCTGTACTGGCAGAAAGACTTTAAAAAGTGCCTAGTAATTAGATCCCTGAATGTGGCTTTCTCCCTAATAGACTAATGAAAGAAAATACAAGGAGTACTGTGGATATTATCAAATGTTATGGGGAAAACCCCAGATAAACAGTTAGCATTAATATTTGTGGATGTGAAGAAAGCTTTATATAATGTAAATTGGATATTTATGTTGAAACTTAAGACAAATGAACCTGGGAGAAAAATTTATAAATTGGATTGTGGCAATATATGAAAAACGGTATGCATGAATTTTAGTGAATGGAGGGAAGACTGAAGTTTGTCAGATACAGAAAGGAACTCAGCTAGGCTTCCTCCTTTCCCTTCTTTTATTATATTATCTTAACTTTGGAAATGTTAAGTAAAAAACTAGGAGAAGAAGAAAATATAAGAGGCATAAAGATTAAAGAATGAATATAAGCTAAGAGCATATGTGGATGATGTGGTAATATCTTTAACTAACCCACTGGAAAGCATTTACCTGTTGTTAGATCTGTTGAAAGAATATGGACAGCATGCTGGACTCAAGATAAATAAGGAATATACAGTGGTTCTTACTGTGAATATGCCAATGAAGGACAAAGATGAATTGACTAAATATTGGAAATTAAGGTGGAATTCTTGGAGGCTTGGCTGGCTGGCCATCTGTCGAGAATGATTTGGTTGCATGGCAGGGGGTTGGACTGGATAGTCTTTGTGGTCTCTTCCAACTCTATGATTCTATGATTCATTTGTCCCTTACTACTATTTTGACAAACCTGACAAACCTGTAATCTAGTCCTACTGAGCTGTGAAACCACTGGGTAACCTTGGGCCAGTCACTTTTTTTCAACCTGGCTTTCTCAATGGGTTGAATGGATAAAGAGAAAAGGAAATATATACATACATACACACACACACACACACACACACACACACAGACCAGTCATTTGAGCTCTATGAAGAAAAGGTGGGGTGTATACATTGAATTTATATAATTTGTAGTTTGGCCTCACCAAATTCTGTGTGTCTGTGTATAACCTACACTGTTATTTAAGCCAGCGCAGCCATGGAACCCACATGGAACCCACTTGGCACGTCACATGCTCTCAGCCTCAAGGGAAGGCAATGGCAAACCTCCTCTGAATAAATCTTGCCAAGAAAACCACGATAGGTTCGCTGTAGGGTCGCCATAGGTTAGAAATTACTTGAAGGCACATGACGACAACAACAACCACCTCCAGGTGGTGGTCTCTGGACTAGTGCCAGTCCCCAAGCCATTGGGTGCCAGTCCCTGGGAACTTTCCAAGAAAAAAAAAAAGAATTGTAGCCAATGGGAACAAATATGGTGCTGGTCCGGGGGGGGGGGAATGCTGGCCTCCCTCTATTACATAACCAAATAGAAATAACAATAGCAAGTACATTTCTATACCGCTTATCAGTGCATTTAAGCACTCTCTAAGTGGTTTATAACTGTAAGCTAATTAGCCCCAACAAGCTGGGTATTCATTTTAGCGACCTCGGAAGGATGCAAAGCTGAGTGAGCCTGAGCCCCATCTCTTAAAAATGGCTTCAGTCAGTGCTTCTTTGGCTTGGTGGCACAGTGGTTAAATGTGAGTGAGTGGCTGCAGTACAGGCATTTAACCACTGCCCCACCAAACCAAAGCAGCACTGATTGAAGCCATTATTAAGAGATGGGTGTGAGTAGTATACACTATACATCCAACAGCCTGTTGTTGTTTCTGCTATTTTAGTATTACAGAAGCCATTCAGGAAAACCACAGAAGACACCAGCGTGGTGGAAAGCACTGTCAGATTTCACCCAAGCATGGATTCTCAGAATTACAAAATCTACATGGATGCATAAATTCAGCTGCTTGACTGGTGAAGATGCAGGCTGAGGTTCTATACAGTCACCCTCCATTCTCGCAGACTTCATGTCTGCAGTTTTATATATTCACGGAAGGGCAACCGATGTTTAAAACAATGGGGCATCTTTATGAGGGTGTGCACTTGCGCATGCCCGTGAAATTTGGCCGCATTCAAGCCTAAAGGGATTGAATATTCATGAATCTCCATTTTCGTGGGGGGTTCTGGAACGGATCCCCCACGAAAACAGAGGGCCAACTGTATGTTATTTTCTATATTTTGTCTATATTTTGTAAATTTATGAATCCATAACTACATTGCAGAAATAAAACCCTGCTAATGAATTGCAAAGATGTGCATCTGGGCACTAGCATGAGTGCTCCAATGCACATCAGGGCCTTCTGATGTGCATTGGGCCCTTCTGAAGCTACTCCTGTGGTGCTCTGGCATTTCCTACTTGGTGTCCAGATACACATCAGGGAGTACCCTGATGACTGTTGGTCCCCACTGCACATAAGCCATGGCACACCAGTCATTCCCCTATTGTGCAAAGGATGTCTACACATGTTGTAACATCATGGCAGCATCTAGGTGAATATGGATGTTGCAAAAGTACTCAGTTCAATTTTGCACACGGGTATGGCTATGTACAAGCAGAATGCCAGCCATAATTTTAAAATGCAATTTAAGTAAACACATGTTTTTTAAAAAGCAATTAATTGTTAGGAATCGTTGTTGATGGTTTGTCGTTTTAATAGAGGGGACAAGCTAACACAGCCATGGATAGGGAGTCCACTGTCTCATTTTGAGTGAACCTCCCTATTCGTAAATAATGGGTTCTTTATGCCTTTCTGAGAAAGAATCTTATCTCCCTTCCTGAGGAGTCCCTGATAAGCAGCCATGCCAACACCAGGGTTCCCTGGGCCACAGTTATGAAATGACTATTCTGTTATGCTCAAGTGTTCTCCACCAGCACTATTATAAATGGAAACCTACTCTTCTGTTTGTCAAGGTTCAATTGCTAGATGTTGACATTTGTGCAACATTGCTATCAGATAGGAAATGTAACATCTGTCTAATCTTGGCTGTCAAGCCAGTCGGTCTGTCAGGCAATAATAAAATGGGGGAAAGACCACCACTACTGTTATCCCAAGGTCTAGACCCCTTCAATATTGGTATCAAAAGAGATGTTTTAGCCAAGAAGCCATCCCAATGCTGGAAACCAGTATGCCATATAATAAGGGCATCCATAATCATATAAGAGGATCCAGGATGCTCAGCATGGAGGAAGCTCAAGAGCACATAGCTGAGGATAGATCAAACAAGACTGGAATCTGCATTATCCCTTCATTGGTAAGAGTGATGGTGGTTGATAGATTTTATGCTTACAAATGAACAGAAACCCAAGTATACTTTCCTCTGGAGGAGATATCCCATTGTCCAGAGACATCTGCACTGATTGACCAGTCATTTATAAGTTCTCTTCTCATTCTTCTCTCCTGGAAACTTCATTTTAATCCCAAAATCTGTCCTGGGATACAGTTTGCCCTATAAAAATGCCTACCAAGGCACCTCCGATTTGGTCTTGTTTCAGATTCAGATAGACACTCTGTCAGTATCTCACCTGACTCCTCAGCATACGCTGGCTACCCAAAGCACCTGCTGAGCTATTTTCCATTTCACTGCATTCCCCGACTGGAGCTACACATCTAGAATCAGTACAGTATTACCCTCTGGAAACCCCTTTACGTTTCTATTTGCTACTCCCTTTTATGTCATTAGTTCTTGTGAGTGTGTTTGTGAGCATGCTTTTGTGGTGATTACCTTTTACAAATAAAACTATATTTGGACCTTGCATTCTGGAGTACTGTTTCTCGGAATTGGTATACACAGGCTTGATCCCTGCTTTGAGTTGCCCAAGCCCTCTTGGCTGCTGTAATTGAGCTAATAAAATTCCCCTATTAAATATTGTTTGCGGGTACTCTTTTGGGACCCTGGTTTGTTGGGTAACACTACAATCAGGAATAGATCTCTTTTATCAGGCGGAGTCCGAAGATACATTCAGCAAAGCTTAAGAACAGTTCTCAAACTCATGTGCAGAGTGCCTTACCTTCATAATTGTGCAGCCTGTTTCTGTACCCTCTGAAGATGAAGAAGCAGGGGCCTCAGGATGAACATTTTTCTGTCCATTGTGAGTTGAAGAAGTTGACTGAATGCTATGGAATGTTAGGATTTTTAGGTTTGTGAGATATTTAGCCTTCTCTGTTGGAGAACTCTGGTGTGACAACAAACTACAAATCCCAGGACTCCATAGCATGGAGCCATGTCAGTTAAAGCGGTGTCAAACTGCATTATTTCTGCAGTGCAGTGCCAATTCAGCCAAAGGCTAACTACCTAAATTAGGGATGGGATTCATGTGGGTGACATATTGCACCAAAGAGAGTAGAATTGCTGTGAATGTTCTTGGCTTGCAGTAATAGGGAGAACAAAGATTTCATAATCTACTCAGCAGGGGGGGAGGGGGGATTAGTGCCAACTTCAGCCACAGCCATGGTAAGACCCCCCCCCCCACAAAGTATTTTGCCAGTTTGCTTTAGTTCTCTTCACTCCTCCTTGCTTGCTGCACCATTGCACCACTCTGCAGCACCTGTAAGCCAAGGAAAAGAGCCAGCCCCATAGCCACAGGGGGGCATTGAAGATCTGGAGTATGTAACTTCCAGGTAACTTCCAAGATTTCACAGGTGAAAACTGAGACAGGAATGGCCAAGCAATGTTAGAATGTGGCCAAGTGGGCAAAAGTTATTAACACAAGCTAGGAGACGATGCAGCAGTTTGCTTTGACCTGAGACTACAGGGAAGGGAAAGATTACACCCCCTCCTCACCTCTCCCTCCCCTGTTGACTCAAGTGAGTGCAAACTGTTTTTGTACTTTGAACTCTGTTTGCAGCAATTGAAGTGGGCTCAGGAAACAGGCAGAAAGTGGGAGGAGGAGAGAGAAACTGGGACATTTGAAAAGCAGCTGAAAAAGCATGAGAATTAATTGACTGTCTCTTCCAAGCTGGGACAGTTGGAGGGTATGCAGTCAGGGTGACCAGATGTCCTCCTTTTACAGGACATGTCCTACATTTCAGCCTTCTGTCCAGGCAGAATTTGAAGCACGCATTTATATTTATATGAGTGTTTCTAGCTTTTATTTCATCACGTCTGACATTTTTCTTGATGGTCCTACATTTTGCGGTCCCTATATGTCCTCCTGTATTGTTCGGACAACTGCTTACCCTATATGCAGTTACTGCACCTCACTGATTTTTCATTTTACTACATTGTCCTGTCCCCAGCCCCATTTGCCAATTCAGGCCAATACAAATCAACATTTTTCTGCCAGTGGAACAAACAGATCCTGTTGCCTTTCTTCACATTTTAGATGCTGTTAGGGAGCAAAGCTTTAGCATGTCCAACAACTTCTGTAAAGTTTTTTCCCCCTCCCAGGTGGAGGATTAAATAAATGGGACTTGCTTGTTTGCTTCTCCCAGCTCTCTTCAGCCACTTACCAGGCCTAAAAGTGACAGGGGCACATGTTACTGGTGACCTGGAGGGACCCCAAATGGCAACACCAGCTGTGGAAATCACAGCACAATGGTGTGTGTGTGTGTGTGTGTGTTAAAAAAAGAATATAAAATTATCTCTTTAGCTGAGCATGTGGTGGAGTGCAAAACGGATCTCAAAGGGGAAGGAATCCATTGGTCCTTTGGGGAATGAAGATGGAAGGCAGACGTGCTGGGACATTTACTCCAGTGTGAGATCAGTCTCTGATTAAATTTATCAAAACACACACAAACAGAAGGACTTTGATTGGGAGTTCCTGCATGGCAGGGGGTTGGACTGGATGGCCCTTGTGGTCTCTTCCAACTCTATGATTCTATGACTTCGTGGCCAGTGCAGCCACTGGACGGCCAAGACTCTGGGAGGACTTTTGGTTCATCCACAGTAGTGTTCATTGGTGACATTTTCTCTTCCTCTTCAGGGCCATTAGCTCTCATCTATCCAAGGTTGGCTCAATTTTTTTACTTCTTGTTGATGATGATGATGACGACGTGTGCCTTCAGTTCATTTCCAATTTACGACAGTCCTTGAGAGCTAGCATAGTATAGTGGTGTGAGCATTGGACTATGACTCTGGAGACCAGGGTTCAATTCTCTGCTCGGCAATAAAATCCACTGGGTGAGCTTGGGCAGGCCACATGCTCCCAGCCTCAGGTGAAGGCAATGTCAAGCCTCCTTGAATAAATCTTGCCAATAAAATCCCTTGATGGCCTTAGTGTCGCCATAAATTGGAAATGAGTTGAAGGCACTCATCGCGGGGGTTTCTTGGCAAGATATGCTCAGAGCGGTTTGCCATTGCCTTCCTCTGGGACTGAGAGTATGTGATTTGTGCAAAGTCTACGGTCGAGCAGGGATTCAAACCCTTGTCTCCAGAGTCCAGCATTCAAACCACTACATTAGGATGGTCTTCTAAATACATAATTGAAAATCCCTTCAATGTGAAAAGCCCTGGCAACTTCATCCCCTCTCCAACTCCAGCTTTCCCTCTCTTTCTGAACTCAACCAGCAATTACAGCATCTTCCTTAGGGTTTCCCCACCCATTTGTCCAAAGCACTAACTCACAGGACTTACACACATAGCCCCCAAGGCTGTTTTTGTGATGCTCAACTCCCCTCCCAAACTCCCTCAACTTCCATTTATCAGGCGAAAAAGGAGATCTCTTCTAAAAAGCTCCTTTTCAGTAGATACCAAGGGATAGGTGTGATGGCAATATAGCAAAGTACAGTGTCATCTAAAATCCACAAAACAGTGATACCTTTATTGGGCCAACCAAAATGCACATTATACATGTTGCAAGCTTTTGAAGCTCTACTGACTTCTTCACCAGGCAAAGGTGTTAAAAAATCATACATAATAATAATAATAATAATAATAATAATAATAATAATAACTCATAGCCTTTGCATTTGCAATAGCAATAACATTTACATTTCTTTGCTACTTAACAGTGACCTCAGCACTCTCTAAGCCAGGGGTAGGCAACCTAAGGCTCGGGGGCGGGATGCGGCCCCCTGAGGCCTTTGGACCGGCCCTAGGCCGGTCCTGCTGCCGCCACCGCTGCCGCCCCCCACCGCCCCCCCCCACCGCCCGCCATGATGATATTGATTACTATTGTTATTACTTGTTCTTGGGGTTTTCTTGGCAAAATCTCCACAAGGATTTTGTCATGGCTTTTCTGGGACTGAGAGAGTGTGCATGCATATTTTTTAAAATATATTTTTTAATTTTTAATTTTAATTTTTATTTATTTATTTTTGGTGCTTCAGCCCCCCAATTGTCTGAGGGACAGCAACCTGGCCCCCGGCTCAAAAAGGTTGCCTACCCCTGCTCTAAGCAGTTTACAATCTGTAAGCCAATTGCCCCCAGCATGCTGGGTACTCATTTTACTGACCTACGAAAGGATGGAAGGCTGAATCAACCTTGGAGCCCTGGGATCGAACTCACAACCTTATGGCTGAAGTACTAGCATTTAACCACTGTGCCACCAAGGGTCATTTGGTCAAGATGTTGTAGTTGTTGTCCTCAGTTCAGACAGTATGGAAAGGTACTCATGCAGGTGGGGGTCCCTCCTCCTTCTAGCCAGGAAATAAATTCCATTAAGAGGACAAAAAGCTGCTGCCTTTGGGACCCAGTTTGTCTCAAATCCTTTTCAGTAGGTTGCAGTACCCCCCCAAAAAAAAACTGTAGAATATCAAAATTACTCATTTTTCCAAACCAGATGTGGACTGCTGGCCAGTTCAGGATTAGAGGGAGAGACAATTTGTGCAGCCCATGAAGGTTTCCAGGAGTACAAATGTGGTCCCTTGACCTGCCTCCATTCCCAGTTACAGGGAATTTTAACATTTATTTTAAGGTCCATGACTGAATGACTGTTGACACCACACTAAATTCTGCACTTGAGAGGAAAAGTTCTGACCACTGTGCCAGCCCCATGGACCTGAACAGAAGATGCACAAGAGCACACGGCCCGTGTTGATTATTAAGAGAGGAAGACAGCACACAATTTCAATTTTTCACCAAAAATATATTGGGAGATTTCTTGGCGGAGACCCAAGACTGGGCTTTCTGACCAGGCTGCTGCAATATAGTCTCACTGAGGAAGGAGGTGGCTATTTACGGGTGCGCAGATACATTCAGTTCATAATCTCCTGGTTCAGAATAGCTTCCCTGTCATCTTGCAGCCAAAAGCGAAAGAACTCATTTGGCATCCGGAGACCCATCCCAGTCTGGGTACATGGCCTCATAGGCAGCTGGTTGGCTCCTGTCTCCAGTGAGCTTAGCACAGTCTGGAGACAAACAGCAGTGGCAGGAGGCAACCTCTGACATCTTATATAACAAACAGACCCCTTTGTTTCAAAGGACAATATTTGTTTTTCCTCTAGCAAGCTCCTCCAACCTTAGATTCTGTTGCCAGGCCTTATAAAGTTGCGCCGGGGCAGCAGAGAGCAGCCATTATAACAGCAGAGCCTTAAAAGATTGCATGCTTACATCAAGAAGCTTGGACTCCTGTCGTGTTTCTAGCTCCTACAAATGTTTTTTGGCTTTAACGTGGCGAGAAATATTCCAGATTCCTTCAGACGCTAATTCAGGCTTGTTTACACTGATGGGGAATCCCAGGATGTTTTAGCCATTCATCTTTGCTGTACCCAGCTTGCCTGTCACTTCTTTCTTTAGGCCATTTAGAATCAGCTCTGGACAATCAGGAAAGGAAATCTTGGCCAACTGGGTAAATTTCCACCCTCAGTTGCATTCTCCAACAGAGACTGGTTGGACATGTAAGACAGTTTTTGGAAGTTACTAGTCAGAACTTACACATACACTCAAGGGTTGTCTACACTTATGGAAAAATAATCATTTTCACCTTGCATTTTCCTAGTCTGCAGAGCCCCCACAGTGATCCCGTTGGTACCACACCTGCTCAAATAAACCAGATTCAAATTGTACACACATTGTCAATGCCAAAATTCAAATCAGTATAAGCAGGATGCACTTTCTTTTCCTTCCCAGCATGCTAAAACCTATCAACCAATAGCCTTATTGTGTATCAGTCAATCTTGCCAGCTTTATCTCTCAATGTTGCCTCCCACAGCCAATCCTCTTCCCCACTTCGTGTCCCAGTGAGTAAATCATGAGTAAGGGAGGGATGTCGGGTGTGTGTGTGTGTTTCTACACTGGCCAGAATACTCCTGGCTGCTCCTGGAGTATTCTGGCCCCAAACCTGCCCAGAATTCCCCCTTACCTGGGTACTTCAGAGCGATGCTGGATGGTTATTTACACACATATTCCTCTGTGCCACCTAGCATCAGCACTACCAATGAAAGTCACTCGCTCAAAAAAGAGGTGCCCGGTATTGATCACATGGCTGGGCACCTTGTTGTGACACCAGGATCAGCAGTGGGCAGCACAGTGGGATAGTGCATAAATAGTCCCCTGGCATGCTTCCACTGTGCTCCAGATTTTCTGGGAATATCTGGAGCAAATTGTGAGTTTTTAAAAATTCACTTTATCCCAGGGATGGCCTGGTTTTGCTATGGAATTGTCCCTTCTATATGAAGACAATCTACAGTCAAATCCGCAGCCTTTGACCCCAGCGTCATGTGGACAAGGTGTTGTGAGGACAGGGGGAAACCAATGCAAGCAGCCAGTGCAGATGTGCTCTATATGTCTTCTTTCCCCTGGCTATCTGTTGATTTATATTTTAAAATGTGTTTTTAATACACACACACTTACACACACACACACTACCCAGTCAATTTTAACTCATGACTCTTAATTGTATATGTACACAATGAGTGCATTTTAATGATTTTATAGTGTTGTATTTTAACTGTGGGTTTATGTTTTTAACTGTGTTTTGTATTTTAATATGTTGTACCCCACCTTGAGCCTTGAGAAAAGGTGGGAAAGAAATAAAAATTGTTCTTCTTGTTGTTGTTGTTGTTGGATGGAAGCTGCCCATCTCCTGCCAGCAACGAAGCACTTCAGTCTGGATATTGCCACCCTTCTCCCCATCAGAGTCTGGCTGGCGAAGTTGCTTCGAAGTCAAGCAATGGTGAGGAAGATGCCTGATCCATCCCCTTGTTGTTGATTTCATGGCTGGGCTTGGCTGGAGAGTGGGCAGAAACAATCAGAGAAAAGCACTCCTTCTCCCTCTTTTTTCCCAACCCAAGTGAACGAATGAGTGAGGGAATGCATATGCGGCTAGGCCCCCCAACCCCTGCAAATATGGAGGGACAACTACATGTAAAAAGCTGTATTAAATATTAAATATGTAACTACTATATAAAATAGTATATAACAGTATAGTATACTAAAAATACTATATTAAAATACTATAATATTTGTGTGCCTTCAAGTTGTTTCCAACTGTTGGCATCCCTAAGGCATCCCTATCATGGGGTTTTCTTGACAAGACTTGTTCAAAGGAGGTTTGCCATTGCCTTCTCCTAAGGCTGAGAGCATGTGACTTGCCCAAGGTCACCCAGAGGGTTTCATGGCAGAGCTGGCATTCGAACTCTGGTCTCCAGAGCTGTGTAGTCCAAGACTGAAACCAATATGCCATACTGACTATAAAGTATTAAATATATACTATTGCCGGAAGAGCCTTGGTGATGCAGTGGTTAAATGCCTGTACTGCAGCTATTCACTCAAGGTTGTGAGTTCAGTATCAGCCAGGGCTAAGGATTAACTCAGGCTTGCATCCTTCCGTAGGTGGCTAAAATAAGTACTCAGCTTGTTGGGGGCAATTAGCTTATAGTTGTAAACCGCTTAGGAAGTGCTTAAGTGCACCAATAACTGGTATAGAAATGTTCTTGCTATTGCTATTGCTACTAAATACACCCTGAATGGACAGAGGAGAAGAAGTAATCCCACTTTATCAGCTACTTTCAAAATGTCCCAGTTTTTCTCTCCTCCTCCAGTTTCCTCAGCTTACTTCTATTGCTGCAAAATGAGTTCAAAGTACAAAAGTAGTTTCCACTCACTTAACATGGCGGAGAGGAGAAGAGAAGAGAGGACAGAATCTTGCCCCTTCCCAGTAGGCTCAGGCAAAAGCAAATGGCTGCAGCTTTCTGGAGCTTATCTGTTATTCCTCATTAATAACTTTCGCCCTCTTTATCACATTCTGATGTTACTTGGCCAGCGATGTCATTATTATCATCTGTGCAGTGTTGGAGAGTATGCTTTTATAGTGAGGGGAACTACCTAGACATCACTGCAGAACAGAGAACAGAATGCGACTGTTTAGTATTTTACATTTTAATACTATTTTACTTCTTAGTGAACTTTGGAGTAAGAACATAAGGAGATCCATTTTGATCAAGGGCCTATCTTAGTCCAGCATGTTCATTGACCAGCAGAACATGAATGCATCTTGTGCTTGCCTGGCACTGATACACAAGGACATTTATTGCTTTGTTTATTTGTATATTTATTTATTGAATTTATATCCCACCTTTCTCCCCCAAAAGGGACCCAAGGCGGCTTGTTGTTGTTTGCCATCATTTTATGGTAACCCTATGAATGAGAAACCTTGAGGAACCAGGTCAACAACTGCCCTGCTAAAGTCTTGCAAACTCAGGGCCATGAGTTACTTGAATTAATTTTGCTTGCTTGAATTAATCCATCTCTACTGTGGTCTTCCTCTTTTCACACCACCTTCCACTTTACCAAGATTTATGCTCTTTTCCAGTGAGTCATGTGTCAGTGTGTGGATGATGTGTGTTGCAGTGATGCTCTTTGACACCCAGCAGAATCTGCAGGACAAGCTGACAAAGGTTATGGGCCCAGCACATTTTCATGATATATCCAAAGTATGACAGCCTCATTTTGGTCATCTTCTCTTCTAGTGAGAGTTCAGGCTAGACTTGCTCTTGGGCCATTCATGTGTCTTTTTAGTGGTCCATGGTATCTTCCTTCCAGCACATTAATGATATGGTGTAATCCGGGGGTAGGCAACCTTTCCCCTTTAAGGGCCGAGGGACTCCAGCTCCCAGAAGCCTCAGCCCAATAGTCCCATGTTGGCCAATAGCTCCTGGGATTCTGGGAGCTGAAGTCCCTCGGCCCTTAAAGGGGAAAGGTTGCCTACCCCTGGAATCCATCACATTGAGTCAATACTAGTTTGTTGCAGGAATTTTTATATATATAGATGATATATAAAAAGCAACAATCTGGGTTGTCTGTTGAATATGAATGGTGCTTTCTTTTGTACAAGTCACACTCTCTCAGCCTCCAGAGAAAGGCAACAACAACCCCCCTCTGAACAAATATTGTCAAGAATATCCTGTGATAGGCTTGCCTTAGGCTTCAGAAATGACTTGAAGATGCACAACAACAACAAATAGTTTAAAGGTCTACCTAAATACCCTAAAGGCACCAGATCCTGGCCAATCTTGGAGGCTAAGCAGAGCCAGCCCTGGTTAGTACTAGGATAGGAGACCACCAATGAACACTAGGTGCTGTAGGCTATATTTCAGAAGACGAAACTGGCAAAACCACATCTGAGTATTCCTTGCTTAAGAAAACTCTATGAAAAATTCATGGGGTCTCCATAAGTCATGAATTGTGAAGTTTAAATTGTGAATTTTAAACTATGGATTGGTTGTTTTCAACATGTTTTCATTTTATTTGTCCTTTTCCATTGATATGTATTCCTTGACTAAGAAAACTGAAAAAATGGATAGGGTCGCCATAAGTTATGAATTGTGAATTCTAGATTGTGAATTTTAAACTATGGATGATTGTTTTCAACATGTACTCATTTTATTTGTTCTTTGACACGGATGTGTGCTTTTATAACTGATGTGTGTTTTCAATTGATCCTGTGTGTTGTATGTTGTATGTTAAATTTGTTTTTCACCCCTTGATCCATGGAAAGAGGTGGCTAAGAATTTTTGTTTAAAAATGTCTTGCATGTTGTATGTTAAATTTGCTGTTGTTCACCACCTCAATCTGTTGGGAGAGGTGGGTAAGAAACAGGGTGACCAGATGTCCTCCTTTTCCAGAACATGCCCTACATTTAAACCTTCTGCCCAGGAGAATTTCAAAATGTCCTCCATTTTGAGCATGACTAAGACTCATGAATTTATATGAGGATTTTTAGTTTTTATTTGGTCATGTCCTACATTCTGTGGTGCCATATCCTCCTTGGTTGTTATGACATCTGGTCAGCCTGGTAAGAAATACATGATGATGATGATGATGATGATGATGATGATGATGGTGATGGTGATGATGAGCCCTGGTGGCAAAGTGGCTAAATGCCACTACTGCAGCTACAAGGTTGTGAATTTGATCCCAAGCAGGGCTCCAGGATCCACTCAGCCTTCCATCCTTTCGTAGGTCCATAAATTGAGCACCCATTGGGGGCAATTGGCTTAGAGATTATAAACCCCTTAGAGAATGCTGAGTTCACTATTGAGTGGTATAGAAATATAAATGCTATTGCTATTGCTGTCAACAGGCAACTTGAAGGCACACCCAGAGAGTTTAAAGGCAGGAGATCAGCCCACTTGAGGATAGCAGACGTTATTTTTTACTTGTCCTTTTTACTTGTCCCTCCAGGGCGTTGGGCCTTCAGCTTGCCAAATTTGTCCCTTCAGCAAATCCTGGCTCAGACCTCTCCTTTGAAAAAATCCCTCCTGACCTTTCCTTCTTCCCCTCTCCTGGACTTGGAGTGGCATGATCGGCACCTGCTCCTAAGTCACATTCCAGCCCTTGATGGTGTAAGAGATGAATTAAATAGAACAATTGCCTAAAGGCCAAGCTATGCTCCCTCTGAAACATGTGAGTTTGGAAAAATGAAAACAAGGAACAGCTGATGAGATTTGACAGAAAGCGGGGCCCAGGTTCGGTGGGTCCAAATATTGAAAAGCCCCTTTTTAAAATTCCTAAACACACACACACACACACACACACACACATATATATATATATAGCAGGGGACCCATATTGACCATGCAACAAAATATAGCAACATCCCAAAAAAAACACATTGTAGTAATACTGTTTCTGGGCCAACCAAAATGTGCCAAATACATTATGCAAGTTTTCGACATGGATATCAAAAGGAGAAGAAATGTGATGGTGGGTTTGCAGCGCTACATCTCTCTGGAGTTGTCAAAGCTGAGTTTCTGATGGCGGTGGAAGGAGGATTAATGAACGTAAAGGCCACCCTCCTTTGCTGGTGCGTGGGTGTGTGTCTTGTGTGCCTTCAAGTCATTTCCGACGTATGGAGACCCATTGGACTTTATCACACGGGGGGGGAAAGATGGGAGCATAGCGCTATGCTCCCGTCAATATCCCGTCAACATCGCACAATAACGGGATGATTTTCACATGACGTCGTGAGAATAAAATCCCGAGAATAAAAATTGGAGTGATTTTGCCACTTTATTCATGGGATAATTGCACAACAATGGCGACATTGTGTTAAAAGCGTCCCATTATTGCGTGATATTGATGGGAGCTTAGCGCTATGCTCTCGTCTTTTCCCCCAGTGTGATAAAGTCCTAAGGTGAATCTGTCATGGGGTTTTCTTGGCACAATTTGTTCAGAGGGAGTTTGCCAATGCTGTATCCTCAGGCTGAGAGTGTGTGACTTGCCCAAGGCCACCCAGTGGGCTTCCATGGCTGAACTGGGAATCAAACCCTGGTCTTCAGAGTCGTAGTCCAACACTCAAACCACTAAGCCACGCATTTTAATTATAAAAGTAAGGTAAGGCAATAAACCTGCTTTCTCCATCTCTAGAAACAAAGGCAATTCCTTTGAGTTCTAGCCTGTTTCTGTGCATCTTTATCTGTATAAAATTATGTTTGAGGTCCAATCTGCACTGTAGAATTAATGTAATTTGACACCTCTTTAACTGCTATGACTCAATGCTATGGATTTCTGGGAACTGTAGTTTTTTGTGGCACCAGAACTCTCTGATGGAGAAGGCAAAATGTCTTGCAAAACTAAATCTTAGAATTCCATAGTATTGAGCTATGACAGTTAAAATGTGGTCACACTGCATTATTTTTGCAGTACATATTAGACCTGGGTGATGGACCAGGAGTCTGGGCTACCAGGGATCAAATCCCCTCTTGGTCATGTAACCCCATTGGGTGACACTTTCTCAGCCTGAGCAAAAGGTACTAGAATAAGGACAAAATTGAGCACCCTCACAAAACTTAGGCTGAATGTGAAATAAGTTTAGAACAACAGGAGGAAGCCCAAATTTACAGCTAGGAAGGAAGGAAACATACATGATATAAGCATAATATTAAGGAAGGAAACGTGAAATAAGTTTGAGTGTTGGAGTCTGGGAGATCAAGGTTTCGCTGGATGACTTGGACAAGGCACACATTCTCAGCCTGAGAGGAAGGCAATGGTAAACCCCCTCTGAAGAAATCTTGCCCAGAAGATCTTGTGACAGAGCTGACATAAGGTGGATTTGTCTTGAAGGCACATAACAGAGGAAGGGGGAAAATGGGGAGGTGGCTGTCTTCACAATTGTGCTGGGCCTTAGATGTGCTCCACAACATCACAACCAAGACTCCACCATCATAAGAGGGCTGGGGTCTGTGAAGAACCTATTTTGGGTTTTTTGATCAATGAGGCTGAATGTACTTCATGGATTTGGCTTTTGCATTTGGCTTTGATTTGGATCTGGGGTAGTGGTTTGAGTGATGGACCAAGACTCTGGGAGACCAGGGTTTGAATCTTCTCTCGGCCATGGGAACCCTTGGGAGATGTTTGCCAAGTCCCCTCCCTCGCCTCAGAGGAATGCAGTAGCAAACCCCCTTTGGACAGATCTTGCAAAACAGACAAACAAACAAACAACCCTAGGCTGTGATGGATTCACCTTAGGGTCACCATAAGTCAGAAATAACATGAAGATACACAACAACTGTACCTGTCTTGTGTGAGGATACAAGCCCCTTTATATGTGTGTACCCCACTCTTGCTTTACCCACTGAGTGGTTATATCAGTCCATTTTTGTGCAGTTTATGGGCCCTGAGGACTTCAGGATGATGGTAATGGTGAACCAAACACTATCTGTATACAGTTGGTCTTATGTATCTGAGTCAACTGTCCACAGCTAGATAGACAGAGTGTGTGTGCATATTATATATATAATATGCACACACACACATATATATATAGTGTGTGTGTGTGTACTGGATAGATAGATTCCAAAAGCAAATCTTGATTTTACCATTTTATATAAGTGGCACCACCTTACGATGCCGCTGTATTTAATGGGACTTGAGCATCCATGCATTTTGGTATCCACAGGGGGTCCTGAAACCAAAGCCCAGTGGATACCAAAGGCCCAGTGTAATTACAAACAAAGATTTGGTAGCACAACCAAAACACATATTACTAGCAGTACTTCTCAAAAAGGTTGTGCCCCCCCCCACTTTATTTTTTAATGGGACACCCAAGTTTCTATGGCCTTCTTCTCCAAAGGCAACTGACCCTGAAGAGGCAGGCTGGAATTTTCCAAAGCTCTGGGATGTGGCCGCAGAGGCATCAAAATGCTATTAATAACCACAGACCTGTTTTTCCTGGAACTTCTGAAGCAGAGCAATACCCTCCTAGGTAGAGTCTGGAGTATAGTTAATTTCTTGTGCTGATCTGATTTGTCTCTCCATCTTTTGAAGGAAGGCCTTGAATGCTTTTAGAAAGCTCGATATAGGTCAAACCTTGTGGCTGAGAACCCATTCCATCGTAATCCGCTTGTATGTTCTTGTAATAGATTTCCCACCCCATGCCCTCCCCACCACCACCAGTGATTTTACGCTAAGTGCCCCTCCAGAGCCAACGTCTTGCTTTCATTTTCCTATAGGCTGCAGTTAAATGGAGTTTACTCCTTTGCAAAAGTATGGATTATTTATAGTCGCTAAAGAAAGAAGCACAGATGCTGGCTTGTGACTGTGGTTGCTCTTAAATGCTTTTTATTGATCAATGGGGTTTTGCTGGATTCTTCTTGCAATGATAGGAACATTAAATCAGACATTATTTCTAATTTCTCAGAGGTGTTTGGTTTGGAAGGGGATGTGATGCAGAGAAGAGAGCAACCGTTTATTACTTGTTAGCCAGACACGAGAAGGACAAAAAGACTAGAACAGCCTTTTAAATAAGGCCACAATAGTTACTAGGCTATCTGCCCCCATGTATCTACATTTGTAGTACATGGATTAAAACAAAGAACTAGTGCTGAATCTCCACTGCAGAATTAATGCAGTATGACACCACTTTAACTGCCACGGCTCTATCTTTGTAGTTTGTTGTGGCACCAGAGCTTTCTGACAGAGAAGGCTAAATATCTCACAAAACCGCAAATCCCAGAATTCCATAGCATCGAGCCATGGCAGTTAAAGCCGTGTCAGACTTCATTAATTCTGCAGTGCAGATTTAGCCCAGTTCACAAAAGCTTTGTTCCCTTTCTTGTTAATTTACCTTCAATTTTCAATCTTAAAACCTTTTAATATTTTTATATTCTTTGTTATTTATGTACTTATCCCCTGCCAGAAGTTTTATTTGAGTTTTATGTTGTTGCTGGTTTTATTCTCTGGCAGACTTTATGTTTTGGGCATTTTGCTTTGTCTAGGCTCTGATAACAACTAGCATTGACTACCGTTATCCAGTGCATATGGAGCTGCTTTGAAGACTGTTCCATAAGGTTTTTTGGTTCAGACTAGGCTGCTGGTTGGAATTACTGGAGTAGTTGTCTGGCTTCCAAACAGTTTTAGCACAATTTGGTGCTTCCTTTTCAAACCCTATACAGTTTAGAGTCACGTTATTGTTATCAAATCAATTTTATCCTGTGGTGACTCTATGAATGAGAGACCTCCAAGTCATTCTAGCCTCAACCACGCTGCTCAGCTCTTGCAAATTCATGAATATGGCTTCTCTCATTGAGTCTATCCATCTGGAATACAGTCTTCTTTTTCCCCTATTGACCTTGACAATAGGAAAGCGTTGTCTTTTATGGTGAGTCCTTTCTCCTCATGATATGCCCAAAATATGACAACCTCAGTTTCGTCATCTTTGCTTCTAGGGAGAGTTCAGACCCGATTTGCTCTATGACCCATCCACTAGCTAGTCTTTTTAGAAATCCACAGTATGCACCGAACTCTTCTCCAGCACCATATCTCAAGTTGATTCTCTTCCTGTCTGCTTTCTTCACTGCCCAGCTCTCACAATCATACATAAAAATGGGGAATACAATGGCATATAAACAATCCTAACTTTAGTATTCAGTGATATATTTTTGCTCTTCAGGATCTTGTGTAGTTCCTTCATAGATGCCCTTCCAAGTCCTAGTCTTCTTCGGATTTCTTGACCGCAATCTCCGCTCTTCCCCCAAGTATGGGGAAATTTTGAACAAGAGCCATGTAGCTGAAAGAACATTTGCTCCCATGCCAACCTGTTCATCATTTGCAAGGACTCTCCTGCAGAATTATAGCACTATTAGTCCATTAACTGCCAAGGTTCCATCCTATGGAATCCTGGGATTTGCAGTTTGGTGTGGCACTAGAACTCTCTAGATGAAATTCTTAATGTCCCTTCCTAAACTACCAATGCAAGGATTCCATAGGACGAAACCATGGTGGTTAAAGTGGAATGACAGTGCTATTGTTCCATAGTGTGAATGGGCTCCTGGTTCCTCTGTTATCTGAGGAGTCACAAATACATATAATTGGAAAAGAAAGAGCCTTCCCATGAGGTGGAAATATGTTTGTGGAATTTCACATATGCAGCATCCTGTCTGTCAGCTTTTTTATTTTTATTTTCCCAGACTTGTAATTGTATTATTTATATATCTTTTTGCTTGTTTGTTTGCTTGGTTATATGTATCTGTGAAGCAAGAATCTGGGTAAGCCTGGGTAGAGCCAGCCAACTGCAGCTCATAGAATATGGAAAGGAGGTTATGGGGTAATGGATATAACCTAAAGGCTTATCTGTTCATAAAATGGTTAGATGAGGCTAGTCAGAAGCAGAGACAAGGCCAGTCGGAAATAGAGTTAGGGACAGTTAGGAGGAAGGCAATGGAGAAGATCTAAACAGAGTTTTGAGGAGCTGAGAATGTGATGAAAATTCAGGGAGAAATGTTACTTTGTTTGAAACCTGGAGGGGAAAAAAAGGTTAAGGCCTGTATACATATTTGAAGGGATGTCATATTGGAGATGGTGCAAGCTTATTTTCTGCTACTCCAGAGAATAGGATCCGGAGCAATGGATTCAAACTACAGGATCAGTATCACATTGAACCCACTGATCAACACAGTCACTTGTCTAGTATCGTGACTACCATGAGGCCTGGGTACCAGATCCAGGGAAGGATCCTGAAGGTAAAAGAGCAAGGTGAGTGATAGGAGGCCAAGAGCTGGAACAACAGGACCAACCTGGAGAGGGATTCTGTCCCAGTATCTTTTAAATAAAGCCCGTTTCCATCCTCATTAGTGTCACTATCTGGAGGCAACTGGATTGCTTTCCAGTTTCAAGTATTTTCAGTTCTAGGTGATTGAAAAAGATAAATCATAA
Organism: Phrynosoma blainvillii; assembly: GCA_026167975.1. Classification (NCBI taxonomy): domain Eukaryota; kingdom Metazoa; phylum Chordata; class Lepidosauria; order Squamata; family Phrynosomatidae; genus Phrynosoma; species Phrynosoma blainvillii. The sequence continues at coordinate 446,622,300 of JANUYF010000001.1, read as the reverse complement.
GCCCTTTGGGACATAATGTTTTCTAAATCAATGCTAGTGGTCCACTGCCAGTCCATAAGGTGTCCGCTGCTGCTCCCTGGGGAGTTTTCAGGAAAGTAAGAAACAATTGTAACCAATGGACACAAATTCAGTATTGGTCCCTGCCACACTGGATCTTTGCCACACGCTGGTTCCCTTCATCAGATACCTTAAGAAGCACTCCTATATGTTGTCTTCAAAAGATGCTCAAAAGATACCCATTGCTGAAATAGATTCTTAGCAATGTCTTTGAAGGCATGTCGCCAGTCACAAAGTTAAAGACGACCATGCGTTACAGAAAGACATCCCAATACCCTGTTTTCACTTGAGCACTGGAATAAATATCTTTATATTTTATATAAATATCTTTATATTTTTATATAGCCAAAGTAGGAACCAACTATGGATAAATTTCTAGGCAAACACTGCCTTGAATTGCTGCTGCCTCCCTATCACTTGTCAGTTTCTTTTGTCAACCATGCATTTCAGCTCTGTCTGCCATGCTGATTTTAAGCCTTACAGTTTATTATCAGACTGACTGAGCAATATATTGCAGACAACAGAAATAACGTTGTTATTGTGTCTGAGCTGCCAATTGGTAAATGTGCAATCCCAGTTAAAGACTGAGAAGCCTGCTGCTTTAGTGTGTGTTATGGAGGCAAACTGCCTTACTGTAGTATGACAATGACTTTGATATCACTTTAACTGCTATTGTTGCATCTTGTGGAACCACTGGATTTTTACTTTGGTGGGGCACTACAGCTCCTGGGCAGAGAGTTCTAAATATCACAAAAAACCACAAATCCCTGTATTCTGAAAGACAAAGCCACAACGGTGAAGGGGGTATCAAAGTGTAATAATTGTGTACGAATTTAGTGAATTTATGAATTTTAGTAGAAAACATCACAGACTTGGAACAATTAATAAGGAAGGTAAAAGAAGAAAGTGCAAAAGCAGGCTTAATGCTGAACATCAAGAAAACAAAAATAATGACCACGGAGGACCTATGTACATTCAACCTAGACAATGAGGAATTGGATCAAACATAGATCAGAATGGAGGCTGCAGTCAAAAAATAAGAAGACTAGGAATGGGAGGGCAGGTATGAAAGAACTAGAAAAGATCCTAAAGTAAAGATATACAATTGAGCACAAAAGTTAGAATCATCCAAGCCACTGTATTCCCCATCACAGTGAGTTGGACAGTGAAGAAAGCCAATAAAAAGAAAATCAACTAATTTGAGATGTGTTGCTGGAGAAGAGTGCTGAGAATACCATGGACCAAAAAGAAAAACAAACGTGTCCTTGAACAGATCAAGCATGAACTCTTCCTGGAAGCCAAGATGATGATACTGAGGCTGTCGTACTTTGGACACATCATGAGAAGGCATGAATCATTAGAAAAGACAATAATGCTAGGAAAGATGGAGGGAAGCAGAAAGAGAGGAAGACTACATGCTAGATGGGTGGAATCAATTAAGGTGGTCATGGGTATGACTTTTCAGTATCTGAGCAGACCAGTAGAGGATGGAGGTCCTGGAGCTGTCTCATCCACAGGGTTGCCATGAGTCGGGCTCAACTCAAAGGCAGTTAACAACAAAACATGAATTTAGTCTGAGTTAGTCCAGTGGCCTGTCAAGGAGAGAAGAGCAGTGAGGAACAAGTCTATCATGCCTGGATTCCCATGGTTGGTGAGAACTTCTCCCTCCATGTTCCAACTGCTACGATGCAAAGGGATCTTGCAACACCTTTGAGACCAACTATGCGAAAGAAGTTGTAGCATAAGCTTTCATAGACTTGGTCTCCACCCTCAGATGCTGCCACTGTTCCACAGCTATTGTGGGCTCTAAGGGGAAAGAACAAACAGGAATTGCTCGACGTAATTCCCATCCCACCACACATTTTTCTTTGTGTGTTGTGTTTTTCTGTGTGTGTTGTGTGTCTTGTTTAGGTTTTAAGCCTGTGACTAGGGATCTGTCAAACCAGCTTAGTATAAAGTGCTCTGGGAACTTTTATTGTTGAAGCACAGGCTATAAATACTCTAAATAAACAAATAGCCATCAAGTTTTCTTCTGTTTCATTTTGCTGAGAAAATCCAAAATGAAGCAGAACAAATCCTGGTGACTTAACATTTATGTAAATGCTGTTCTGCCAGCAGCTGCACTTTCTAGGAGGCTGTGTAAGGGTGCTATCCTCACCAAGGTTCTGCAAGCCCCACAATGCCAATACAAACTGTTGTGCATGCCTAGGACCACTGCCGGGAAGATCAGTAAACTTGATTTTTAGTGATGGGTGGGGACCTGGGGGGCCTGCGTGATGTAGTGGTTTGAGCCTTGGACTAGGGCAATGGGAGACCAGGATTCAATCCTGGCCCGGCCATGGAAACCCACTGGGTGACCTTGTGTAAGTCACATTCTCTCAGAGAATGGCAATGGCAAACCCCCTCTGAAGAAATTTGCCAAGAAAACAAATTGCCAAGATTCATCTTAGGATTGGCATAAGTTGGAAACTACTTGAAGGCACACAACAGTGACTTGGGATGACTGTTGTGTAACAAGAGTGTGCATGGCTATGCTATACACTGCATAGTTGGTTGCACAAAAATGCAATCCAGTATTGCTGGGTCATTATACTTGAATGTAATTTTATACTACGCAATCAGTGAGTTGCTGTTGGCCAAAATGTATTGAGTCATCTGCTGTTTAGAAAGTGGCAATCATAGAGACAATCATAGATTTCATACTCTCCAACATTTCACAAATGAAAACCAAGACATATGTGGCCAAGCAGCACCAGAGTGCGGTCAAGATGGCAATAGTTACCAGAGGAAGATCACAAATGTGGGAGAGGCTGCAGCAGTTTGATTTTGCCTGAGCTTACTGGAAAGGGGCAAGATTCTGCCCCTTTCTCTCCTCTCTGCTGAGTTGAGTGCAAACTACTTTTGCTCTTTGCTACTTCGGTTTGCTAAAACCAACTTACATAAGCCCAGGTCAAAGGGAGGAAATGGGCACGGGAGAGAGAAACCAGGACATTTCAAAAGCAGCTTTAAAAGTGGGATGACAAGAGGATAATCAGGACTGTGTTGCTGAGACAGTTACAAAGTGCCAGCTAGTTTGTCTTCCAACGACTATCTGCATTTCAGAAATAATAGTTTTATATCATTTTAATTGCCATGGCTCTATGCTATGGGGTTCTGGGAATTGTGGTTTGTGGTAGGATCAGAGCTCTCTGACAAAGAAAGCTAAATGTCTCACAAAACTACAATTCCAAGAATTCCATAGCATTGAGCAATGGCAGTTAAAGCAGTGTCAAACTGGATTATTTCTGCAGTACAACTACAGCCAATATGATGCACAATAAACTCTCATTCTTTTCGAGCACCAATACAGGCTGACCTTGAAGGGAACAATCCAGCAACATTCAGAGAGTCACAATATACCTTGCAATTAGGAATACAGGAAGAGTTGTTGGAATATTAGAGCATCTGGCCGTCAGTCTCTCCAGCATTGTCTGTTCTACCTGGGGATACCAAAGATTGAACCTGGAATCTTCCAGATGAAAACCATGGGCTCTGCTTTGCGTTATCGCCCCTCACCGGTGGCTTGTACATCCCTGGCAATAAGCCTACTTCTCATGGGTTTTTTTAGAAAAGGAAAAGCTTTCTACAGTGGCCTTATTGTTTCAGATTTGTATAACCTCTTGTGACATCTCTTGAGATTATGATCAGCGCAGTCCAGAAGATACTAAATTCATTCCCAGCCTCTGTATGAACTTCCTGTATTACTATAAGGATAGTCCGGTAGTGACCCTGTGTAGCAATTTACGCTTTTATATTTTTTTTGCCAGTGGTTACCTCCAACAGCAGAATGGGGATGAGCAAGCTGCTCTTCTTTGCAGTGTGATATTCCATTTTTGCATAGGGTTTGTGAAGCAGGGCAAACAGCTGGAGGTGAAGACAGAAGGGCATAAAGAGGCATAGGCAGGACTTCCCCTCCCATGCTGGAGCATCTTTGAATGTTATGTTCTCATATTTTTAATATCAAATTAAATGTTAGCTTTAACATGACAACCGAGAATGTAACTTTACAAATCCATAGCTGTGTTGCAGAAATGGAACGAAACCTTTTGGTGACTTGTGAACAGAATTGTGAACAGGTGCTGGAGTCTCCTTCTTTAGAGGTCTTTAAACAGAGGCTGGATGGCCATCTGTCGGGGATGCTGTGATTTTGAGTTCCTGCATGGCAGGGGAGGTTGGACTGGATGGCCCTTGTGGTCTCTTCCAATTCTATGATTCTATGATATCCAGACACCACCAAGAGTATTTTAATGTGCATCGGGCATTTTCAATGTGCATCAGGCACTTCTGATAGGCACTGGACACTTCTGTTGTCCTCCAGCACTTTCTAGCCAGTGCCACAATGTACATCATTGCCCTTTGCATATTGGGGCTGTAGTGCATCAGCCACTCCAGTGGCTACCATTACACAATAGCCACTTATACATCGCAACATCACAGCAGCCCCCGAGCAAACACAGATGTTGCGATATTATGCAGTTCTATTCCCCACCCACGCAAATCCACTCATGAAAACGTAAGTCCCATACTGAATTCCAGCTGACTTTAATTGGTTTTGAATTGTTCTCCGATATTCCAACTGAGTGATTTGAGCTGAATGTTATTTTAACTTGTGTTTAACTTGTGCTAACCTTGGGGCTGTACAATGGGGGAGACCTACGACACAGTTTATTTATAAAAATGGGGGTGGGAATCAGTTCTGCAACACACAGTTTATGTATAAATATAAAGTTTATTCAGTATATAGTGTTTAGAAAAATAAGTTCACATTTCAGAATACGAACGAACAACCAAAAAACAAAACAAAAACAAAACAAAAACCCAACCCACTTAATTTTCCAGGCACAAACCTGTGTTTCAGTACAACATACATACATATTTTCCAAAGTCTTTGGTTGGGGAGTTAAGCACAGCAATCTTTCTCGTGACCACACAACACATCGTCCCTTAACAGTGTAGCAAACAACATGTTTGCCTCTTTAAACATCTACATTCCATGTAGACTTCCTCCTTTGTCATAAGGCACAATCAAAACCATATTGATTTACGGAAAGAAGCTTTTAATTCCTACCACGGGAGAGATGTTTTCCAAAGCATAAATACCAGACTAAGAAATCTGAATGCCTTTTCTCCATTTCTCTTTTCAAGTGGAGAAATGTAAGGTTATGTTTTTAAAATTACAAGAAATGCACAGAATATAACCTGCCTTTGAGTCTTGGCTGCAGAGATGCAGCTGAAAGGGGTTCTACATGCATGAAAAACCTCTGCTGCATTTGCTCTGGATAGTAGTGATCATGCTTTCCCATGTCAAAAGCTAAAGGCATCTTGCCACCTCTAGTCCCCAGGACAGGTCCTTCCTTACCAATAGAATATGAAGGTTAAACTAGCAAGAGATACGCATTAAGCACCAAAGGATAAAATACACACATTCTTGTCAAAAGCCCAACATTATTTCTGGATTTTTGTTGTGGTGGTGGTGTTTTCGAGCTAACAAGTACAACCTACAAAATAAATTATATATTTGTATTATATATAGAAATTATATAGAATTTCCAAAGGAAAAAAAAAAAAGAATACTTCCTAAGAGCCACAGCATGTTCAGGGACTGTGAAGACAGGAAACAGAAGCAAGACCATGTTCTATGGTGCTGCATGATACGCATCTTTTTAGTCACACATCTGTGCATAGAGACCTCATTTCTGCAGCTTTGTTACTGTGTGCCTTCAAGTCATTTCTGACTTCTAGCGACCCTAAGGCAAACCTATCATGGGGTTGTCTTGGCAAGATTTGTTCAGTGGAGGTTTGCTATTGCCTTACACTGAGGCTGAGAGACTGTGACTTGCCCAAGGTCACCAAGTGGGTTTCATGGCCAAGTGGGGAATCAAACCCTGGTCTCCATAGCCATAGTCCAACAGTTAAATCACTATGCCACACTGGCTCTTGTTTCCTTAAAATGCACAGGGTTTTACAGGGATTCAATGGGGTAATCCAGCCCCCGTGTTCTCACATACATGGTATTTGTAGTAATGTATATATTTCCCAGGGAGCTGGAGGTTCTTTTTTTGCTAATTTCTTTCTCAGTCCTCCACCATGATCACTCATCAGGATGACTCATTGTGAAAAGACTATTATCCCTCACCATGAAAAGGTGGTTAATTTTGTCATCCCAGAGTGAAGCACAGTTGGGTCTTCAATGTTTATGGGCAAGCAAGAACTACCCCACTCAGTTCAAATCTGAAGGACATGCTGTTCACCACCCACCTCATCTCACATACTGGGATCATGGCCTGAACTTAAAAGTAGTGTCTTCAGATCCACTAGTGAGCTCAAAACATTTTCTTTTTCATATATAGCTTGCGGATGTGAAAATCTAGGACTTGAAACATTATTGTCAGTAATACAAGAATTAGCTTACATTTCAAATCAAATTGATTTGAAGGAGTTCCAAATTTTAAAGCAGCCTTTAGAACTTGGTGCCCTCCAGATGTGTGGACTACAACTCCCATCATCCTTAGTCAACATGCCCAAGCAATGTGAGAGGCTATGTTTAGGGCAAACAAAAGTTGAAATGCAGGCCCAAGACTAATGTCCTCAATTTTTTTTCTTCTGTTTGCCTGATGAAGAAGCCAGTGTGACTCTGAAAGCTTGCAACATGTAATTGTGCATTTTGGTTGTTCCAATAAAGGTATCATTGTTTGGATGTTATTGCAAAAGTTAAAATGTTTTTCAACCATTTGTCATTTCCCACCAGCCCTTCTCAGTTTGTCTAATAACCCATCACTTGGATTTACATTGATCATCTAATTGTTTAGATTATTTTTCTCTTTGGAAAGATACATGTTCCAAGCTAAATTGCAAAACCAATTTAGAAGAAATATTAACTGTTGAAAAGTTTTAATTTTTTAGCCTGGAACCCAATTCGTTGACACCTATCAGTTTTGGTCAGGGCTAGATTTTCAATACTACAAAATGGGTCCCCACTAAGGAAGGAAAAACATGTAACTTGCTCACTCTTCTTCCACAATGGCTTGTTTCTGTTACTGCTAATAATTTGTGCATTACTTTAGCAAAAATGCAAGGGAATAAACTGCTAAATTGCACTAAAATTTTACAGAGTGAATAGACTCACACTCTGTAAAGATGTGAATGCCGCTGTTTTATTGTATTGTGTTTATATATTTAATTTCTATGCCAGCATTCCTAGAACAGCTCACGAATGAAAACAAAAGAGGCATAGTTTTGGAATTGCCCCAGGGTCCTAACCAGCCTAATCCAATTTGCGTTTTGCAACACACTTCAATGAGTTTGAGACCACATTCTGTATTTCTTAAAAGGCCTGACCTTGCAAAATGTCCAGTCACTTCTAGCAGGGCAGTTCCAACCCAGTTTACTGCTTTCTCTAACTATATGCATTAGTATTTTTCAAAAGGAAAACACAATTTCCCCTTTGCATAGTGTAGCAGGCTAGTGAGAACACTTTCCTATTCTTACACAACAAATTGCCTATCTTGACACAGCTCTGGTTACTGCTGGGTGATTTCCACCACCTTAAAACAGCTATGGGAATCTGCCCTTAGTAGAACTTCACATTGGTAAAATGAATTTGAGGGAGCTGCATTGATTTTTTGAAAGGTGAGAAGCCTGCTAGGAACAGTGAAGGTTGAGTGCCATTTTAAAATAAAAGGGATGTCCTTTTGGAATTACAGGCTTATGGTTTATCTAGGAGAAAACCAGCTTTCTATGCTACTGGAGAAGCAATGCAAATCTTTTAAAATATACTGATTTGAAACAAACAAATCACCAAATTACATGGCATTTACTTCCCCCCCCCCCTCAAGTATGAGATTCATTTAGGTGACATGAAGAAGGAAATTGTCTTGACTTTCTAATCTTTTTAAAAAATATATCAAACACGTAGTTTATTTTTAAAGGGGATTTTTTTAATTAAAAAAAGGCACAACACCATGTTTTTAATCAACTGCCTGATCTGTTCCCATTAGAGTAGTTTATCAAAGAAATCATGTTCAGCCTATGTTTGTCCCTAGGTCATAGAAACACTGATAATTCCAATACATATTTTGCCCTCCCTACAGTAGGGATCTGCAAGGAATCCACTGACAGACCTCACATTGGGCTTCCACAAGCACACACTATCTGGTTAGCATAAAGACTAGATTTGCATTCCCAGAATCTGTACATTACTAGAGGATCACATTCATTGGGCACACTGGAAAAGTGCAAATAGAAAGGTGTGCAATATATATAACACAAGCACACCTTAGTCAGTGGGAAGAATGCATAGAAACAATGCATGGTAAAAAATGCACATATTTTCAAAACGTTAGTGGGAAAAGGCAATCCTTTAAAAAAAAATCTATGGTCACAGTGAGAAATACTGCATAGACAGAAGGTGGGAAAAGGAAGACATCTTGTGGACTTGACACATGTGCCAATTCCTAACTGTCCTGCTGCTGTTAAGTATATTGAACCAACTTCTTCCTTTCAGTTAGATGCTGCAAGATCCCTTTGCATACTGATTTTCCAGACTAACAAGGCTATGTCTTTGAACTGAAAAGACTATAGCTCAGAGGCCAGAGACAGAGCTGCCCAGTCTCCTTTCAACTCTGGGGAGAGAACAATTGTTGCCAGAATCATAGTAACATATTGGCTCAGTCATTTAAGAAACTCTATCTAGCCAATGCTTGTGGGAATTCCCTGAGGCAGAGATAGATGGACTCCATGTGCAGCAACATTGTGTGATGCACCTTTTCTTGGACCATACTGCTTCCAAAACTTGAGCTTTGTTGTGAGAGGAAAGAAAAATCCCTGCACATACATGATTGTTTCCCTGTGCTAGGTTTTCCAATGTGACAGAAACCTAGGTTTGCCCATTATGATGTTGAAAATATGAGATCTCGAATAAAGTAAAGTCTATAGCAATACAGGGCAAAACTGAACTCTTTTACATTTAGATTTCTGTTAGCTGTACTGAAGTTTTCCACTAACTGTTCATTGTATAAGCCTTTGTGGGGAGGTAAGGAATATTATTATCCAGATCCTTTAAGAGTATGCAACGGGATCTTGCAGCACCTTAGACTAATTGAGTAAAAGACTCTGCAGCATAACCTTTCGTAGACTTGGTCAACTTCCTCAGATGCATGGAGTGAACTAAGTTAGTCTCAAGGTGCTACCCTTTGCATAATGATATTCTAGATTAACACAGCTATGTCTCTGAATCGTTTGTTTTGTTCAAACTAGCATCCCCTTCTTGATACATGTGGAGGGGGATAGTGTCAGTTATCTGCCTATTGGACAGTACACACTTGACAGTACAGTGTACAGTAGACTACAGACATTTATTTGCTTTCTGGAAAACTGAGGAGCTAACATCCTCTCCCCACCCCACATGTCAAAATGAAGCAGTCCTCTCTAACTCAAAAGTTATGAGGTTGTTAAAGTTTATATGTGTTCTTTTAATTGACATGCTGAACAGATAATTGACACCAACCAATAGATAATGGATGATGGATTTGGGATAAAATTTCGATTAAGATATGGAAATGATTGTATTTGGATTGTTTGATTATTTGAATGTGTTTTTATGTTTTTTAATAATAAAATTTCTATTAAAAAAAATGAAGCAGTCCTCTCCAGTAAGGATGAAGATGCATCAACAATGCTGAACATCACAGTTGTCAAGCTCACTGCATCTCCACACATTACAACCGCTGTGGGAATTACTGGTGTCCATACCTATGGATATAATAGACTACAGATCTATGGCCTAGCTTCTCAACCACACATATTGGGAGTTGTTTTAGGATGGTTGTGCATACATATATTTCATCCATACTTAGTGCTTGCTACAAGAAAGAATAGTGTTTCCTGCAAAATCTGTAGTGCACAGAACTGCAACCAATGTATTCATAAACCACTTACAAGAAAAACAAAACAAGAGCCAGTTAGTAACATGCTGGCAAAACCACAAAGCCATTCTATTAGAAGATCCAGTTCCTTTACTGTGGTCACCCAACGTATCTTAAATGCTTCTCCTTCCCCCAAAGTAGCCTCTGCTCAACAAACCACTGGCTTCACAATAACATCAGGAAATCTGACTGGAAAGAATAAAACACTTAACAATTGGCACCTTTAAAAAAGGGATGGAATCTGCAAATTTTCCAGAATAATTCAAGACCACCACCAAACTATAAGGAAAACAAAGTGATGTAAGGTAAGTATCCTGGACAAGTTGGCTATTAAAAATGGAGACTGTGATAAGAAATCAAAGACCAGGACTTGGAAAGACAGCCATGAAGGAACTAAATCAGATCTTCAAGTATAAATATATATATATATAATTAAATACCAAAGTCAGAATCATCCACACCATAGTATTTCCAGTTTCTATGAATGGTTGTAAAAGTAGGATAGTGAAGAAAGCTGACAGGAAGATCAACCCTTGTGAAATGTATAGTGGAGGATATATTCTATGGATACTATGGACCACTAAAAACAAGTAAGTCCCAGTGCAAATCAAAATTCAACTCTTATTAGAAACTAGAACAATGGACCTGAAGCTTTTGTACTTAGGACTTAATGTGAAATGACATGGCTCACTGAAAAAGACAATAATGCTGGGTAAGTGACAGGCATAAGGAAAATAAGATGATCGCATTACAGGAGGATTGATTTAATCAAAGAAGCCACAGCCCTAAATTCTAAGACTTGAAGAGGGCAATTTATGACAGGAGCTCATGGAGATCCCATTCATAGGGTCACCATAAATCAAATCTGACTTGGCAACGAATTACAATAAATTTGAAAAACAATCCCCAAACTGCCCAAGAGCACATATGCAAAATAAGGGATGCTAGCAATCCAATGATTGTCCTATAGAACGCAACATTTGGGGAGAGGGCTTGACATATTCAGTGATATTGCACACTATATTTACGCACAGGAGTCAGTGTGGTTCACATATTACTTTGATAATTGCAACCTCAGTTGCTGACTTGTATGGGTGAATGAATCACAGATCTAACACCACTGCAAGAACTTTCATGATACTCAAAAACCCAACATTCTGCAGATGAATGGGGTCTGTCCAGATATTCAAGTAACTGAATGGAAAGAGCATGAACAGTATGCATAACTAGTATTTAATGGTAGACAGTTTAATGTATCAACTGAAATACACTGCATTTGAGGCGATTGATTTTTCCATCTGTGGCATTAGATATGCAAAAGAGAGATTAATTCTGAATTCCTTAACCTCCACGATGTCACCTCAAACTCAATCAAAGTCAGTCAGAGGCAGAGTAAATAAGAAAGTTATTTAAATGAAACTGGGAAGGGGGGAATGGAGTGATCAAACAGGAGATCGTATTCAACACCATTAATTAACATCAAGATAGACAGTCAAAAGGTTATCACTTGGGCTCCTGCCATACAGCATCTTTGGAAACTATTCATTTTCTCTAAGTACATTTTCTCTCAGTAGACAGCTTCTGTGTCTGTGTTCCAAATTTGTTTTGGTTTTTTACAAAAGCATCCAATAAAGCACCTGCAGCTCAGACATTCTATGCAGTAGTTAAATGCTGTGCACATATTTTAAGGCATGGGCTGGATCACCTCTCTTTTTTGGCTTCCTCTCTTGCAAATATTTTCTCATCTTAGCATTGGCTTTGGTGTTACACACACCTGTGGTCCTCTCAAGATTTCCACTCTGTGCACGTGCGTGCCTTCATGTCGCCTGTCAATTTATAGGGACCCCATGTATGTCACAGGATTTTCTTAGTCAAGAAATACTCAGAGGTGGTTTTGCCAGTCTCTTCCTCTGAACTATAGCATACAGCACCCAGTATTTGTTGGTGGTCTCTCATCCAAATATTAACCAGAGTTGACCATGCTTAGCTTCCAATATCAAGTGGGATCTGGTGCCTTTAAGTCATTTAGGTGGGACTGGTGCTAGAGCAGAGATTATACATTACTTCACTTGGGACCTGCTCCAGAACAGTAAAATAAGAATAAGCAAACATCCCTCTCTAGTATAGCCTCCTCCAACCTGGAGCAGTCCAGATATACTGGGCTATAAGACCCATATATATTCAATTAACATGGCTAGGGATGATGGAGATTTTGGCATGACACATCTGGAAGATTGTTCTATAAGCTTTGGAGGAAAACATGTAAAAGGAAGATAGCTTTCTTGTGATACCCTATAGGGCAGCCAGATGTTCCAGATGTTGTTGGAGTGTAGCTCCTATATTGCACACCAATGGCAAGGCCTTGTAGGGCAACAGCATGAGGGTGGTGGCTGTGCACAATTCCTACACCTTGCAACTTATGCCATGCAGTGTAGTTGGTGGGTCCCATGTCATTGGGGCAGTGACTTTGAAGGAGGGACTGAATCATCTCCCTAAAGTAAAGTCAGCCCTCAAAATCCATAGATTCTTTACGAATGGATTCAAGCACCCATGGCTTGAAAGATTTTTAAAAAAATATTTCAATTCCAAAAAGGAAACCGCTGATTTTGCCATTTTATATAAGGGACAGCATTCCACTTCTGTTGTTGTTGTGTGCGTTCAAGCCATTTCCAACTTATGGTGACCCTAAGGCCCCTATCATGGAGTTTCCTTGGCAAGATTTGTTCAGAGATTTGCCATTGCTTTCCCCTGAGACCAAGAGCATGTGAGTTGCCCAAGGTCACCTAGTGGGTTTCATGGCCATGCTGGGAATCAAACTCTTGTGTCAGAGTCATTGTTAAACACTCAAACTACTACACCACATTGGCTCTCAAACTACACAATTGTATTTAATGGGACTTGAGTGTCCACAATTTTGGTATCCAAGGGAGGTCCTGGAACCAAGCCCCAGCAGATACCAAGGGCCCACCTTGGAAATCTCCTTTGAAACCTGCACTGGATTCACTGCTCCTGTGACATAGGATCCACCAGCTGCCATATGGCATAGAATGGGTGGCAGAAGAGAAATCTAAAAGCAATTTAAAGAAGAAATATATTTTTGAAGGGTCATATGTGGATTTTAGTGTTTGTTTTCTAATTAAGCAAAGACTCCTTTGTGGTCACACACAATGTTTTAGAGCTCAAAGTTGTGCTTATGGATGCTGTTGCTAAATGCTGACTTTGACCTAAATACTTCTGACCAAGAAGGCCCATCAAATCAATGTGATTTACCTAAGTGTTGGCTCACCATTCAACAGTTGATTTGGTGGCCCTACTCTTGCTGCAACTAACGAACAGGGCTCCAGCCAAATAATGAAATTCAAATTATCTATGCAGAGATTCAATATTGGAACGCACTGCCATTCTAAGCCTACTACAGCAAAAGCTGTTACACAATCTCCCTTTCAGAGGGATCACTATTCTATGATGAAGAAGCTCTGGTTTGGGAAATAGCAGGATGAACAAGAAACGAACTGATAAGCTTGGTCTAGAGGGATGACCTTCTAACTCTGAAAAATTTCTCAGCCAGCATGGTCAAAATAACAACTTTTCCAAGATCTGCTCTTCCTTTCATTTTTAGGCATACAATTTTTCTTCCAAATTAAAACTGGGATGTACACATCATTACAACATCCAGAAATATTAATCAGTCTAGCATGATCCCTTTTGACCAAACCACTGGACCATACATGTCATGTCAGGGGATGGTAGGCACATTGCATTTTAAAATATGTCTCTGTCTCTTAAGCTTATCCTATTTTGAAGACTTTATTCTCTCCTCCCCTTTTCCACCAATTGGGCAAATTCACTTCAAGTCACTATTAATACACTTTCCTTATTTATCAAAGAAGCCCCACTTATTTCAATGGGTCTGCACTTGTAAATAAGACGGACAGGAATCAAGTCCAAAATCTGATTGCTGCAGAACAGTGTATTCATGTTGCCTGTGCTTGTCATAGCAAGGGTATATAAGGCCACTAGGAAAAAAGGCACTGTGGGATTTTTGGTTTTCTGTTTAAAAAACAATAACACATAAATATTGTAACATTACATAAAACCAAAACAGAAAGCATAAATCCATAGGGAGTGGGGGAACATGTCAAAGAATCTCCAAATTGCATTTGTTCATATTTTAACATCAAGCATAAGTAACACTTGGTCTAGACTCTGAATTGGCCAAAACACAAGTCGTGAACCTTTACCAAGGGTGAGGTGGCAAGGTGTTTTGTTTAAAAAAAAAAAAAAAAAAAAAAGCTTCCAGAAATAACTTCCTGTTCAAACACACGCACCAAAAAATAATAATAAATAAATTAAGCAGTCAGAAAAAAATGGACTGTTCAACACTTCTAAATATGATAAAGGGACACCCATAACTATAAGAAGTTGTCATACCAATAAAAACAGGAGTTCCCTTTAGAGCAATTTAAACATTATTTAGATGCATGGCAGAGCAATGGGTTCTGGGTTGCATGATTTCAAGTTCTAAAATGGCCTCTCTGCCCATCCCTGCCAACGCACTGATTCCAAAACTTTAGAAAGAGATAGAAGAAAGAATGTAACATTTCAGAAACTGCAAACTTTGTGAGAGTTTCAAAAACATTTAAACGCTGCTGGAAAACAAACACACAAGGAAATTAAAGAGGGGGAACCTTTTAGTTGTGATTGTGCTTGCTTTCTACCTCAACCAAGAAGGTAACAGTAGCTAGTGAGGTATTAACTAGGATAGCAAATAAAACTGAAAATACAAAACAAAAAGAAAGTCCACTTCTGTCAATGCCCACCGTCTACAAGTAAACTCGTTTCCAGACTAAAAAGCAAGAGACTTATTTCTTCCCCAGTCTTTCTAGAAGGATGATTCTTGTTCCTATCTAATATTTTCTGAAAATACATTGAAGTGTTGTGTGTCTAATGAAACTATTTGGATAATATTAGTAAGCCAAGCCAAGCCATCCTGTACCAGACCACCCTTTGTCTGGCTGATACTCCTCTCTTCCTCCATCATGTCCCACATTATAGTTCCTCTAAAGCAGGTGTCACAAAAGTTAGATTTCATGCAAACAACACATGGCAACCTGCCATTTCTAATGGAGATGTCCACTTATATAAAGTGGGCCCTTCAAGTATGCCTTATTTTGGGGGTGGGGTGGAGGTTGTCCAGTATGTATATTTTTTGACTAGATGAGAAAAACAACATTCTGTGCTTCTAAGCCCTAGAATCTAGGGCCTTGTGAGGAAAAGCAAACCAAAAGTGTCATTTTGTTTGTTAGTTTACAAATCTTGCATATCTTCGTCCATCTGTACAGTTTGGAGTTTGGCCAGCTGTTTTTTGTCTGCCTCCAGCTCCTCACAGATGGCATCAACCATATTGCTCATGACATATTTGGTTTTTGAATCCAGCATCATTGAGCCACTTGCTGATTTGCTCTCAGGATCGACTAAGAAGTTCTCCTTGAGGTTGGAGACCGACTGCAGGATTAACCGCTGCTCCCGTGTAAAATGGGGGTGCACCTGCATGGATGGTTGAGGTCCGACATGATTGTTAGCAGCCAAACCGATCCCTCCAAGTGTTGGCTGCATGGCGGATAGGGACATCAAATCGTGGCTGGCCAGAAGAGAGCAGTTCTGAAGCGTTGCATAGTTGCCATTGCCGATGGAAACGACGGTAGCCCCGCTGGTTGCTGGAGCCGAAATGGGCAAGCTCTCTGACACAACCGAGCTGAGTTCCTCCGCATTCAAAAGAGAGGGAGGTCCCAGGGAAAAGTTCTGTGACAGAGTCACATTAACTAAGGAGGTGCCACTTGGCTGAAGATCTCCATCAGATAGGCTGTCTGAAGGCGGTAAGCTAGCAGGGAGTTGGGAGTCCTGACCGAGAGGCATCACTTGAGAAAACATCAGGCTGGTTTCTGGTTCTTCTTGTTTAACTGGTCCGATGGCCTGGCTCGAATTCGGGACTGTGTACACCACCGTGCTGGGAGCCAGCGAACTGAAAAACATTTTCCCTTGTTGGGCAGCTGTAGAGTCACTTGTAAATGTGCCACTGCCTGATGTGCTTTGGTTTAAGGAAATATTGCCTGTGGTGGGACAGAAAGGAAAAAAACAAAGCAAAACAAAGAGAGTCTTAATGTTATGTGGCAGCACACAATAAAATTAAGTATTCAAATTTCTCACACATTCATGCTTCTGCACCTCCTCTAATTTTTGAAATACAATTTTCCTAAAGAAGTTTGTGTGTGTGCACATAATAAAGGAGCTTGGACACAGGGCCTTTGCAGACTGTCAGAAATAGTGCAAATTGAGTTCACTTTAACTGCCCTGACTCAGTGCTAGGGAATCATGGGAACTGTAGTTTATTGTGGTACCAGAGCTCTCTGACAGAGAAGGCTCAATGTCTCAGAAAGAAATACAGTTCCCATGATTCCCTAGCACTGAGCCAGGGCAGTTAAAGTGGACTCAATTTGCACTATTTCTAGCAGTCTGCAAAGGCCCAAAGTTCAGTCCATAGTGGCACAAAAGATTTTCAACATGAAATCAAGTGATTTATGGGAATTATAAAAGACATGCACATATCTATAAGACTATATTCTAAATCACTTAACTGATTTTATAGTGGTTAAGTTTCCTGCTAATGTAGTGGGGCCTTCTGTATCCATGGAGTCTTTATCCATGGATTCAACCATCCACACCTTAAAAATATTTAAAAAATATATAAATTCAAACAAGCAATACTTGATTTTGCTACTTTATACCCCAGTGATACCAAACGCCCACTGTAATATAGTATCATCTCTATATATCAAATTTTCTGCAACAAATATTTCCTATCTAAGTATAGGTGTGCAAGCTGGACAGTGAAGAAAGCTGACTGGAAGAGAATAAAATTGTTTGCAATTTGGTACTGGGGGAGAATCCTACAGATACCATGGATTATTTAAAAAGACACATGAAAGGGTTTAGAGAAAATCAAATCTGGGGGCTGATCTCATGGGAAGGATTTGACAGGCCAACCTTTTCATATCCTGCCCATAAATCTGGCTTTTACCTGCCACTGGGACCTACCTGGTCTGGCACAGAGACAGGTAGGTGTTCAGACATCCGCCTGCCGCCATGCCATATAGCAGTCACTACAGAATTACTTAAATCCTTGCAGAACAGTGCTGCACTATCAATCTGTATTTTGTTTATTTGTTATTTTAATAGGTATATTTTTTAAAACTGATTTTAGTTTTATGGATAATTTAATGATATTTTTAACTTTTGTTTTTGGTACGTTGTTTTAACTATGTTTTTTTAAACTTTGAGTCCCAGGCCATGCATGAAACCCACTGGGTGACTTTAGTCAAGTCACATGTTCTCAGCTTCAGGGGAAGGCAAACCTTTGAACAAATTTTGCCAAGAAAACCCCATGATGGGGTTTGCTGGGGAAGCCATAAGTCATAAATGAGTTGAAGGCACACAACAATAACAAAAGCCACTTTGAGTCCGAGACTAGGGCTGCTGACACACTACAGGAGTAAAGCAGATTGACACCACTTTAATTTTCATGGCTCAATATTATGGAATTCTGGGATTTGTAGTTTTGTGAGATATTTAGCCTTCCCTGTCAAAAAGCTCTGGTGCCATAACACACTACAAATCCCATAGCAGTTAGTAGAGGTTTGTGTCAAATTATTTCATTATGCAGTGTGGCAGCAGTCTAGGAAAAAGGATATAAATCTCCATCATAGAAATGATGGAAGCTGAAATTGCCATATTTATTTTAAATAACCAGCTAAACTTGGGCTCGAAGCCTCCAGTTTATATACAAAAGATCTGAATTTTTTGCTTGCCTCTCAGAGGAAAGTCTCCCAAATGCATGGCTATACAATCTATCTGAGTGGATCACTGGTATTAGTTTTACTCTAAGCTCGGAAAACAAAATATTTTTTGACTGCAACTCCCAGAATCCCCCAGCAGCCATGCATGCAGCCATGCATGCTGAGGGATTCTGGGAGTTGAAGTCCAAACTACTAACTTTTCCCCAGCTCTGGTTTTGTGACACTATCGTTGTCAATTCTGGTGGCGCTGCTGAAAGGTTTTGAGAAACCAGACCATGGGGATTATTAATACAATAGAAGGAATCCATTCTCTGACACTTTGATCTGCCTTTTAAATAACAAAAGAGATTCAGAAGCCAAAAAAAGAAACAGCTTCATTTTGACCATGTGAGTCATAGCGAGATTAGTCCGTGCAAGGCGTGGCAATGAAAGCCTACCCCATCAAAGAACAAAGTGATATTTTTAAAATCTGGGGTATCACCCAGTTGGTGAAGCTGAAGACTACTTCCCAAGCTCTCCTTCAAAGGCTGGAAAACACCTATGGAGACTGGAGATTAGGGCACCATTGGCTTCTTAAAATATCTGTACTGATGCAATTCAAATTCTGTATAAATAACCAGTATTTCCTAACTATTAAGAAAACAATTTTTCTCTTAAGAAGACAGGCACCTTCTTACTCCTCATCCTCAAGATTTGCTTCCTTTGTGGTACTTTATATGCAGAATTTACCCCCAAAATGACAGAACTACAGAAGTGGAAGGGATACTAAGGGATCATCTACTCCAGTGGTCCCCAAACTTTTTTGGGCTACTGCCCCCTTTCCTCTTGGGCAACAACTCTAGTACCTCCCCCCGGGCATATTTTTTGATATTAGGTCTAATGTTTTACTGCAGATTCAAAACAGCCAATCTCAGTCATTGCTCCCTTTGCATCCAGTCACCTTGAGAGCAGCAACTGAGCAGCTGGCTGAGCAGTGACCAAGAAGCCTTTTCCTTTTGCCGGTCTTGTAGCAAAGCCCAACACAGGTGAGAGTCGTTTTGGTTGCTGTTTGACTGGCTGCTCAATCGCTGCTCCCTTTGCACCCTGTCATTCTGGGAGCAGTGACTGAGCAGCTGGCTAAGCAGCGACCAATAAGTCTCTCACCCGTGCCAGCCTTGCAGCAAATGCCAGTGTGGACAAGAGGCCTCTTGGTTACTGCTCATCCAGCTGTTCAGTTGCTGCTCCAAGAGTGACCGGGTGCAAGGGAGAAGCTTCTCCCCAGAGAGCAGGGACTCTCAATATTTCATGGGGACAGAGAAAGGCACAGCCAGTAAGTATGTAGGGGGTTTACAGAGGCCACATGCTCTGGACTGGAGACTGGTGTGGACTGGAAAAGGAAGATTTTAACTACAGGAGCCACTCCAAGACAAAGGACTCTTTCGAATAACTGAGCACAGATGCTCCTTCTCCAGGATTCTCCATCATCATCATCATCATCATCATCATCATCTATTGTATTTATACCCTGCTCTTTAGAAATGCTCTCAGAGTGGAAGACATGTATTCCCCTACAGCTTCAAGTGTTCATTCTCCCACAAAAACATCGTTTCTTCTGCTACCTCTTCTTTCACTCTTTGTGATGAAAGAAAGCAGGAGCAGCAGCCCAACTCCAACCTGTCAGCCAAGTCCCAGCAAAGCTCACAAAGCTTAAGCAGGGTCCCAAATTTTAAAGCTCCTTTTTGCTGCCACTTCTCCCCCTCCGCCATGTGCTCTAACTCTTTGCTCCAGTCTGTCCCAAAATGGTGCCGCTCCAAACCACAGGAGCAATGTCCTGTGTCCAAG
Source organism: Phrynosoma blainvillii (assembly GCA_026167975.1). Taxonomy (NCBI): domain Eukaryota; kingdom Metazoa; phylum Chordata; class Lepidosauria; order Squamata; family Phrynosomatidae; genus Phrynosoma; species Phrynosoma blainvillii. Next base: position 446,602,607 of record JANUYF010000001.1, on the reverse strand, counting down.
CCTCATGAGAGTTTCCCAATTGCCACTACTAATGAAAGACACTAGTAAGGCAGTGAACTCATATGGCCAGGCGAAAAGCGGGAGATAGCACCACACAAAATGATCAGCGAGGCTGTGTGGTGGTTTTTTGAGAGTCCCTGCTCTCTGGGGAGAAGCTTCTCCCTTGCACCCAGTCACTCTTGATAAGAAGTTTCATGCAATCCTCATCCCCACCATGGTATGACCTAATGTATTTTTGACCTAAGATTAAAAGATTGGTTTAACTTTTTAAATCCTTAAATTGTTTTGGACCAGACTAGTTTATTTTCTTCTCTATGAATATAATTTTGTGGACATTCCTGAGGGATCCAACTACCATCAGAAGTTTGCTGAGTACAGATCTAGTAAAGCCTGATAAAGCTGGATTTTTAAAAAACGAAATAAACACACACACACACACATTAATCATGTTTTGCATCATGGGACTATTTCTGAATGCTTTTATGGCCTCTGGAAGGAAGTGCATTTTAGAAAATTGTGGAAGAAAATGTTCACTATCTTCAACTGAATATCACTTATACACTATTTATTTCAACAAGAAACACCATGACACTATTCAGCCTGATTTATCTGTGATGGAGCTGATTTATTTTTCTAGATACATATGTCTTGTTGATTTTGAGAAAGAAAAAAAAACCTTGTACATCCAACAGCAAGGTCCCAGGCCTAAACCCAAAGGCTCATGTTCTGCCAGCAAAAAATTACCTCTGCTTACATGGGGACAAGGGGAAGAGATATCTAATTTTTGGCAAATTTCTCCTTCTGTTGCTGCCCTCCATCTGCCTCATTCCACACCATTCTGTTCCAGAGTTCCCCAAACCTCAAAAAGCCATTTTCATAATCCTCCAGCTATCTGAATTTGGCAGAGAATGTCCTAATTAATCCCCTGCCATCCCACTATTTCAGCTGCTTTTTAAAAATGTCACAGATTCTCTCTTTCTCCCCGTTGTTCTCAGTTTATTTCAGTTGCTGCAAGCTGATCTCAATGTGTACAAGTCATTTTCACTCAATAAGCTCAGCATGTAGGCAAGGAGAGGGCGCACAAACTGCTGCAACCTCTCTTAGGCCCAAAACAGGCAGCCCAAAACCTGGCACTGTTGCATAGATAAATGTGCATGTTAGGGAAAAATGCATATTACATATGTCTATGAATTTTCATGCAGATTTTTTTTAAAAAAAAGTTCAAACACAATGCAGAAAACAGGACTGAAAGAATGAGAAATCAAAAGAAGCCAGAACCAACTGATTCATCCAATTGTGTCTATATATGAATCACTCTGAACATTGACAAAGTAGTAAGCAAGTATTCTTTTTTTTACTGTCATGAGTACATTTTCATTTGTTCACCTTTCCTAGCTATATGATGCGCCTTGTGAGGATGTCCCCAGCAAAGCATGTGCCATTCATTCCAAAGATATCAACAGGATTGTTCTGAAACTGGGGGAAGTCACCTGTGAATTTCAGCCCATTGAGTACAAGCAAAAGAAATAATCTGGGTGGATGCAAAGATCCTGACACCCACTGGGGGAAAGGTTTACTTACTCTCCCTCCCCCTGAAAATCCCTGAAGGAATGGGGGAATCCTCCAAGATAGCAAGTAGATGGTAAAAAATAACTCTCATTACGTTATTATGAGTCTTCACTGGATCTATTCTGTTCTAATTCAGGTTGAGTCTCTCTTATTTGGAATTCTGAAATCCAAAATCCTCCAAAATTGCCCATATGGGTGGCTGAAATAGTCACACCTTTGCTTTCTGACAGTTTTCCAGTGTACACAAATTTTGTTTCAGGCACAACATTTTAAAAAACATTTTGTATAAAATTATCTTCAGGCTATGCGTATAAGGTGTATACAAAACAAATGAATTTCATGTTTAAGACTTGGGTCCCATCTCCAGGTTATTTCATCATGTACAGTGTGCCCATGCCACACGTGGGCTTGCCATCCACGGACTTGAGCTCATGTGGACAGCAAGCCCACGGGGCATTATAATGGCGCATGCGGCTATAAGGAAGAACAGGACTTGAGGTCCTGTATTTTTTGCCTTACGTGGGAGTGGATGGGTCTGGAACGGATCCCCCATGTATAACAAGGGTCCACTCTATATACAAAAATCTGAAAACCAAATCACTTCTGGTCCCAAGAATTTTGGATAAGGGAGATTCAATCTGTACCAAATTACTATTACTACTACTACTATTATTGTTGTTGTTTATATAGATTACAAGAAGGAATCCATTCACAAACAGAAAGCTGATCCATTATGTACATAGCCAAGAAGAACAATGAGAAGGTGGAGGAGAAGGAGCAGAAGCAACAACAGCCAATACATAACAGGGTTTTTACCTTGAGAGGTTGATACTGAAACAGATGGCATCTGTACTGGGGAAAAACTGATGCCTCCATTAAGTAGCTGGCCACTGGTTGCCAAATTAGGAAGCTGGACAACACCATATTGGTTTACTTGGACGGGAGCTGTAAAAGTAACCACAGAGCTGCCATCTTGTGATGCTATGGCTTCTTCACCCTCTTCCCGTTTCACCTCCATGCTGGGTATCAAGCCTGGGAAAGAGCTAGGGACAGAACTGGGGCTGTAGGTTGTAGTTGTTGATGATGACGACGAGGCTATGGAGTTGGCCAGGGAAGTCTGCAGGATTTTGAAGTCTTTAACATCTTCTGAAGAGGCTAAGATGTCAGTCATGGAGACCCCATTGCTCAACTCATTTGGGGATGTTTTGGGTGGAGTTGATGACAATGCCTGTGAGGCCCCCACACTGAGTCCATTGAGAAGGACACCATTGGGCCCCTGGATGAATGAGGTGCTGTTAAGAAAAACAGGAGATGGACTGGAAGGCACCAAGTTTCCATTCAACAGAACTCCCGAAGAGCTTAAAGATATTTTGGAGTTTCCAAGCTGCCGCATGTAGACTGGCTCCATATGACTGGGAAGGCTTAAGCCAGTAGTGCCATCTGAAGTGCCAGGAAGGGGATGCGGAGATAAATCCTCTTGTCCCTTACTGGACTCATCTTCTGTGCTGGGGTTACCATCTGACTCACTACAGGGAAGAAAGAAAAGAGAGTGAATTCACATGGCATCTCTGCAGAATTCCAAACCAAGGTCGTGGTGGTGGTGGTGGTTATTGTTATTAATATAATTCAAAGATATTGCCATGTCGGTCTGGAAAATCAGTATGCAAAGGAATCTTGTAGCACCTTTGAGACCAACTGGAAGAAAAAAGTTATTAGCATGAGCTTTCATAGACTTGAGCCTACTTCCTCAAATGATGCAGATCCCTTTGCATACTACTATAATGTTATGTTTTTATCTCTCTCTCTCTCCCAACTTTTCCCCAGTCTTGGATTCACGGCAGTGTATAATGGTTAAAAGAAGCATAGCTAAAAATACACTAAATGTTAAAATTAAAAATATAATTAAACTATCCATAACATTAAAACCAATTTAAAAACATAGCTATTGAAAACAACAAATAAACAAAACACAGACAGACAGTATGCCACAATTCTCCAAGTCCCAGCCCCCTTAAACAGTCAGTCTTCAAAGGGCTGTTGAAATAAAAGAAGTCTCTAATCTTCAGCAATCTTTGGAAAGAAAGCAAGAAAAGTGACAGTCTAACTTTTCCAGGGAGCAAGTTCCAATGCCTGAAGGAAGCCATTGAGAAGACCCTCTCCCATATTCCCACCTGAGCAGTTAGTGGGGCAGAGAGAAGGGCCATTCCAGAAGATCACAAAACACAAAGAAGGTCATATGGGGAATACGTTCTATCTGAATGTTTTCCAGTGGAAGGAAAAATCTCTTGGCATATAAAGAACTACTAACACATTAGGGCTATATCTGCTTTTTGTAGGACCTGGAAATTACCACATTTAGCTGTTTGACAGTGGGACCTGCCCCACCAAGGGTAACTGGTGGCGCCACTGACAAGTGGGTGGTGATTCTGCTTCAGGTTTTCATTCAAACCTAAAGGAAATATCTGGGGTGCTGATCCTACTTGGGCAGATAGTGATCAGAACCTTGGATAACACCAATAAAGTTAGGACTAGGGCCAGGAGTGCAATTTACCACTTCACCGACATGGAAACCAGCCAGCGCTATTGCTCTACATTGGATAAAGAGGATTTTGTAACACCTGTAGTCAGTGGCAGGAAAGGAAACAACAACTGTAGCCAATGGGCACAAATATGGTGCCAGTTCCTGGCAAACTATGGTCCCCTGTATCAGACAGTTCAACAAGCACTGATCTAAAAGATCTGGAATCCTGAAACATCACTTGGAGAAGCTCTATATGGTTTTCCTGTCCAAGCTGCCATTTCCCTCCTCGCATTTATTATGTATGCCTGAAGGAGGCTTAGGACTTCTTTAATTCAGGCAGGAGCCCTAATGTGAACTCATTCCAGCAGAGAGTAGCGGAGATAATTTCTTCTCCCTTCACTCATCCACACCCTTGGGTGGAATAACATTACGGTGCAAATACTGCAGAATCAGTGTAGGCTGTCCATCAATTACGCTTTGGCATCCAAATGGTTCATGAAAATGATACACAAGTAATATTAATTACAGAGAGTTGAAACGTGCCCTCCAGCTCCTATTTCTAAAGCAGTCTAACATGTTTAATGCAAATGTAATGAAAGGAAAGATACAGGCTGACGCCAACCTCTCTGTCTGCTGCTAAATGCCTTTGAGAGGGGCACAGATGGATTGGCACCATCCAGTAGCTGTTTGGCACAGTGTCGGAGCTACTAACAAGTTCTTAGTATTTCACCTACAATTGCAGGATTTTTAAGCACGTGTTATTAGGCAATCCCCAATTCACAAGCTCAGCCTATTTTCTTGGGATAACAAGAGCTTCCCAAGGGCTGCCTAGACCATGCTAGCTGAGGGATTCTGGGAGCTGCAGTACAAAACAGTTCTGTTCAACTTTTCCAATTTCTTATAATATTTTTCACAGTGGCCAACCAGCTGCCTCTAGAAGCTCACAAGCTAAATGTTACTGTGATAAATTTTTAGGGGTCTCCTTGCTCTTTGGAACCCTATGTCTTGAAGTTAATCAAACTGTCTGAAGCTGTGCAAAATTTAATTTAGAAAGAGCAAATCATCTCAGTATTAGAAGCTGAGATTTTCAAGGGATGTCGCCATATAAAGAACATCCTAGATCAGGAGAGATTGCTCATGTGGTGCAAGTGAAGGCAATGACAAACCTCCTCTGCACAAATCTTGCCAAGAAAACCCCAGGATAAGTTCTCCTTAGGGTCGCCATAAATCAAACAACTTGAAGGCATACAACAACCACAAAAGCTAAGACAAATCGAAGCACCTTCCTTGATTTTTTTTTAATGACATTTGTGTCTAATAATAAATTGGCTTTAGTAAATGCATATATATAGCAAGGGCATGTGTGTGTGTATATTTGAGTTCATTTTAAAAAACACAGAGATATAAATCTGCACTGATTCCAAATCCCACTCAGTGCTCTTAATAAGATTGGTAAAAATCAGTCAATTATGCATTCTATGCACTGTAATGATTAAGCCTGTACAATTTGGATCTGGCTTACAATTCTTTTTCCCCTTATTAATGTTAAATGCCTTCAAGTTGACTTCAACTGAAGGTGATGCTATAAATAAGAGATCTCCAAGTCACCCTGTCATCAATAGCCCTGTTCAGCTCTAACAGATTCATAGGGTTCTCTGATTGAATCTATCCACCTGGCATATGGTCTTATTTTTTTCCATTGCTTTCAACTTTATCCAGGATTATTGTCTTATTTCCCTGACTACCTGGAATCGGAGATTTTTAGATAAGGACATATGGGGAGGAGGAGAGAGAAACTGGGACATTTCAAAAGCAGTTGACAAAGTGGGGCGACAGAAGATTAATCAGGACTATCTCCGTCATATTGAGACAGTTGGAAGCTATATGTGCATGTGCTCTTGTGTGGTATTTTACAAAACTTCAACTACTGAATAAGGTACCATTTAAGCAAATAAATAAAAACTGCCATTTTACTCCTTTTTTCTTTCCTTAAAGCTTATACACCAGCATATTGAGAGAAGATGCAAAAGATGTATGTTAGATAGGAAGAAACAATTTTGTTAACAATTTTTCTAGAATTGTAACAAAATAATTTCTTCCTTGTGTTACAATTGTAGCAAAACTGTAATTCTTGCATTTGCTGTTTCCTTTGGTCCCAATCTCTCCATGATTCAGGAATCCCAGAATTTCTTTCTTGCCTGCCTCAGGTAATTAGCTTTGAAACAAAAGGATAACTTCTAAAAAGCATTTCTGGCCACTATCCACAGGACTATGTGATTTGCTTCACCTGCCTCTCAAATAATAGGCCCACACCTGTCTGTGGTTTAGCAAAATGGAAAACACTTTTGAAGCCTAGGAGGGGAATTCCTAAAACAAAGTTGCAACACGAAATAGTGGAGTCTACAAAGATTCAAGAGCCTTGTGGGATGTTTGCAGTCCTTAAGATATTCACATGCCTAAAACAGGTAAGAGAAAAACATAATAGGGTCCCAGGTCAGGGCTTGGAAAATGTTACTGAAAAAGCAAACATGCTGGTATTACCCTTCTTTTTTAAAGGGTCATTATTGGGACCCTTCAACCAAGGTAAAACATTTTCTTCTTCTTAAATTTGGACTGAATTCGCATGTTTTACCTCTACATCTACCAAAATGTTCCTGATGCAAAAACATGGAGACTTCTTTAGAAATCCATTGTCCTCTACCTACAAAGAGGCATATGGCCTCACAGGAATGGAGACATATTGGATTGCAAAAGAGGGGTCCCTGTTGAGATGCAAATGGATTTTAAATTTCCTGGACTTTGCAAATCTCCCTATAGCCACAGGGCCAGGAATAGGAGGGTCCTGCCTGCAAAAGATATCCTCCCCACCAGACCATCTTAACTAAAGACTGAAACAATGAAATGGAGGCATCTGACTAACATTTCCAATTGTTTTTCTCCTGTTTGATTTGTAACATCTTGCCTGATGAAGAAGCCAGTGGAGTTTCGAAAGCTTGCAACAAGTATATTGTGAATCTCAGTTAGTCAATAAATATATCACTGTTTGGCAGATTTTTGTTTGTATTTTTTCTTCATTATTCATCGGTGACATGTAATATTTTTCATTTAGAACATTTAAACTGATTTTTAAAATACATTTAACTTTTTTTTATAACAATACAAAAAAAATGCCCCCAAAAACAAGGTTTTCCTTTGTGGTGAGTCACTATTGAACAACTGGTTTTTAAAAATCTACTCTAGTTGTAAGTATCCAGTAGAATTCAAGCCCTAATGTCTCTTCATTCTCATTAAAATGTTTAAATGTTGTACCTGTGGTCTCATTAATTTTAAAAAGGTGATGATTAATGAATTTATATTTCATGAGATATTTTCTAAGCTCTGTCACCGACATACAGGTAGCCAGATCAGGTTGTTCATCCGCCTAATCTAATATTGTCGGTTCCGGCTGGCAGGAGTTGTGCACAATTTCCTTCATATCCCCTGCAACTTGTTCCCTTTTAAATGGAGATACACAATAAATAAATAAATTTAAATGAAGCTTCTAAATACAAAGTATTGACCCTGCTAGCCACTCAACTGTGGACAAAGATAGGAAAATTAGCAAGAAGGGGTAAATGTGCTTAGTTAATTATAAGGTTAGTTTAAACCAAATGACTTTTTTTAAAAAAAAATCTGGTTTTTAAATTGTTTGTGAAGTCGAAGGCTTTCATGGCCGGCATCTATAGTTTTTTGTGGGTTTTTCGGGCTGTGTGGCCATGCTCTAGAAGAGTTTCTTCCCGACGTTTCACCAGCATCTGTGGCTGGCATCTTCAGGGAAAGATGCTGGTGAAACGACAAAAAGAAACTCTTCTAGAACATGGCCACACAGCCCGAAAAACCCACAAAAAACTTTAAATTGTTTGTTCATCTATTTCCAAGCTGCCCTTACTAGCTACTTTTAAATTGATTGATTAAAAGCCTTGGAATTAACTGCAATACTCTCATCATGAAAATAATTTTTTTAAAAAAGATACCTATAGCTTTATGTATTTATTGAACTACCAGTTGGGAAATATACCAATTGTCAGTTTCTCTTTTCATTAACACATAAATTAATAACTTAACTTGTGGAATAACATTAATGCTGAAAAGTCCTGAAGTCAATCAATTAAGTTAAAAGTTTCATTTTTAAGTTAAGTGCCTTTTCTTTGTTTAAAAATGCCTAACTTAATTGATAACCTCATTAATTTTAATTAGTTAGTTGCTATCACAGGCTATGATGCAAGTAGAACTCACCGTGTAACCTAAATCCAAAGTACCAAAAGATGTTTTGTTTTCTTATAAAAAGCTCAACACAAGCAATTTTCTGTTTGGGATGGAGGAAGAAAAAAGCTAATATTTGAATACCTTCCAGCACTTTACTTTCAGATAAGCTTGCAACTCCATTAAGAAGGAAAACAATGTTCTGGTTTTCCCAATGCATCCAACTGTGTTTGCAAAATGCAGCTGACACTTCCTCAGACAAAGACAAGATGAACAATGAACTTGCAGAGTTTCCATAAATCCTCTCATGGTCTCAACTGAAACCCAGCATTTGGAAATACAGTGGGCCCTTGGTGGGGTTTGGTTCCAGGACCACCACCCCACCCCCATGAATACCAAAATCCGTGGATGCTCAAGTCCCATTAAATACAATGGCATATTAAAATGGTCCCCCCTTATATAAAACGGCAAAATCAAGGTTTCCTTATTGGAATTTACAGTGTGCACTTGGTATCTGTTAGGCCAGGGTTTGGTTCCAGGACCCCTGATAGATACCAAAAATCCATGGATGCTCAAATCCCATTAAAAACAATGACGGAGTAAAATGGTGCCTCCTATATAAAATGGCAAAATCAAAGTTTACTTTCTGGAACGTGCATGGATGATTGAATCCATGGATATGAAGGGCCGACTGTATGTATATTTGTTTTGAATATTTTCAAGCCATGGATGGTTGAATCCATGGATAAAGAATCTATGGATACATAGGGCCAAGTGTATGCAAAGGGACCTTTTAGACTCACTATGAGAAAGAAGCTCCAGCATAAGCTTTCACAGACTTGGTTTACTTCTTCAGATGCATTTGGAAATCATTCATAGGTAACTTAGTTATAAATTCTGTTTTAAGTTCAGAAGCAGAGTAAACCCACTGAATCTCTATTCTATGTGTTGGCTCGCCATTCAAGAATTGATTGAGTGGCTCTACTCTGGTTGGGACTAATCAATAGGAAGCCAGTTACAGTTTGTTGCCTTGGTACAAACCAACCCAAGATTTTTAACTGCACTCCTTCACCACAAGTCAAGGTACACAGTACCCAAGCCCAGTCAAGTTATTTTGGCGCCTGAAGCAGAAAATGACCCAGATAGCCCTTCTTGACAGTAAAAAATAAATCAGTAATAATTAAATATCAATCTACTGCCCAGGCAGTTGAATCACTCTGCCTAATAGTAGGGCTGGCCCTTTTCCTGTCTATCTTGCAATGGTCAAGAAGTTTCTGCACAAGGGAAAGGGTCTGTTATTTTGAAAACAAAACTTGGTCTGACTGAATAGGAACTTTACAAATCCCAGATGCTTACTATGTACTGGATTTGCAAGTCTCCTTTTACAGTTTGCAAACCACAACATCAAGAGGCAACTGTGTCCGTTTCAGAAAGCAAACCTGTTTTGGTTTTCCTGATTAAAAAAAATTGATTTTTAGAGCAGACTTAGGATCTCATGGATGTTATCAGATGCAGATTTTACACTCATCTGTGAACAGTGTGACCAGACATAATCACAAAGTCTGTTCAACTTTATGGCATCACAGATTTGCTCATCAAAGTGTTGAAAATATTAAGATACTGGCAAATCAAGAGCTTGCAAGAGACTTTAAATTCAAAGCATGCTCTAACAATGAAAAATGTGTAGAATGCTTGAAAACACAACCCACAAGAGCTTCACATCCTCCAGTTACTGAGAGAGAATCTAACAAGGCACTGGATCTTTTATATGCTGATCTTTCTGGACCAATGAATCAAAAGACAGCAGGAGGCAACTCTTATTTTATGACTGTTATTGATGATTTCAGCAGATAAACATACACTTATCTTCTCAGAGAGAAGAGTCAAGCTTTCCAAAAATTCAAAGAGTACTTTAATCGAGTCACAAATTTGGCTACACACCAAAGAGCCTGCACACAGACAACGGTACTGAATTTGTCAATGCTGAATTTGATGAATTTTTGAAAGAACATGGCATTGAGCATCAGACTACACAGGCTTATTCTCCAGAACAAAATGGCATGGCAGAGAGAATTTGCGGTATTTTTAACTTTTCTTAGTTTAATTCTGTTTTAAGGGGATGGGAGGGTTGGATTGTGGGATGAGGGAATGTTTTAACTTTGTTTTAAATGCTGTAACCCGCCCCGATTGCCGCGCAGAGGGGCGGGCTATAAATTATTATTATTATTATTATTATTATTATTGAATAGAACTCTCAAGGAGATGGCAGTCACTATGCTTTTGGAAGCTAATATGCCTAAACACTATTGGGCTGAAGCTATCATGAATGCAACATACCTATGTAACAGATTGCCAACTAAATCTAAAGATGTAACCCCATTCCAGTTGTGGCATGGAGTTAAGCCTAAATTAAACCATCTGAAAGTTTTTTGAAGCAAAGCATTTACCTATATTCCCAAGCAGAAAAGCGGCAAACTTGACTAGAGAAGTAAAGAGGGAATTTTTGTTGGTTATGCTAGAAACAGTTATAGAATTCCAAATCCAGATGGACGCACAATAAAATTAACAAGTGCTGTTTATGTTGATGAAAGACCATAGCCTAAATCTAATCAAACCCAAGATGTTAATCAAGATTTATTTGCAGAAGACTTCCACCAGCAACCAAAGCGAGTGGAGTTCTTCCATCCTCCAAGAGTCTTGTATCCAGAAGAGGCTACACCTGCAGTGGACCATCAAGATGAGGAACTGGACAGCATGCAAGAAGCAGAGCCAGGTATCCAAATCCAGGTGAGAAGGTCAGAATGCTCCAATAAAGGTATGCCATCTAACAGATTCTCTTATCAAGCCACAGAGGAATTAATTCCAAAACCCTGATTGGAAGAAGATCAAGGGACTGCCAAAGACAGATTCTGAGAAGTGGGTGCAAGCTGCTAGTAGGGAAATGCAATCTCTATATAAAAACAACAGAAGGAAAAAGAGCAATTGGCTCTAAGATGGGTCTTTACCACAAGGCTAGATGAAGAAGGGGAGATTCAAAGATACAAAGCAAGACTTGTTGCTAAAGGTTATACTCAGAAGTATGGTGAAGACTACAACAAAACTTTTGCTGGAGTAGTTACTTATACGACCATCAGAACTCTCGTATCTGTCGCAGCCTATAAGAAAATTAATGTTCAACATCTGGACTTCAACACAGCTTTTCTGTATGGTGATCTCACTGAACAACTTTATATGGAACAACCTCTAGGATTCCAGATATCTGGTAAGGAACATCTTGTATGCAAATTACAAAAGAGCAATTATGGTTTAAAGCAAGCCGCCAGAGCATGGAGTGAGAAACTGAACCAACTTCTTATCAAAGAGGGGTTCACTATCAATAATAGGTTTACCTTTAAAAGGGTTAACATCCTGGAAACTAAAATTGCAATTCCACAGTATGGGGGATGGCTAGACAAATTGGTTAAGAGAGCTGCACTGTTGTAGTTTGGGGAGTATACAAGCAGAGGATGCTAAATGCCTGATCAAACTACAAATCCCAGGATTCTACTGGACTGAAGCAGCATTATTTATTTCTTTATTGAGCTGGATGTGGCCCAATGGGCCATAAGGTTCAACTCCTTCCTCACTGCAGGATCTCCAGCTAGAGCATTCCCCAGCAGTTAGCGGTCCAGTCTCTTTTTGAAGACTTCCAGAGAAGGAGATGCCACCGCCAATAGCTAGAGCAGCACTATCAAACTGCTCTAGCTATCCAGTGATTCTCAAACTTTGGTCCTTCAGATGTTTTGGACTTCAGCTCCTAGAATTCCTGTTGGCCAAGCTAACTGGGGCTTCTGAAAGTTGAAGTCCAAAACATCTGGAGGGCCAAAGTTTGGAAATCACTGAGCTATACAGTGACAATACACTTAGGGTCCATGTTATTCTTAACCAGCAAGCAAACAGGCAGCTCCAGGAAGCTCACAGAGAGGGCACAGAAGCCACAGTTTCTGGCATTTAAGACTACATTGCTTCTCTAAATGGAGCTTCCATATAGATATTCCAGCTTTTGATACAATTATCATCCAGGAATTTATCAAGTCCTGCTCTTAAAAATCACCCAATTATATTGTAATGGGGAATTCCATGTGTTCACTATGTTTTGGGTCAAATAGCTCTTCTGTCTGGAATCACTGGATCAGTATGCAAAGAGATCTTGTAGCACCTTTGAGACTAAGGGTGCATCTATACTGTAGAAATAATGCAGTTTGACACCACTTTAAGTGTTGTAGCTCCAGCTTGTGAAACCATCAGATTTGTAGTTTTACAAGACCTTTAGCCTTCTCTGTCAAAGAATGCTAGTGCCTCACAAAACTACAAATCCCAGGATTCTGTAGGCTGAAGTCATGACAGTTAAAGTGGTGACAAATTGCATTATTTCTACAGTGTAGATGCATCCTCAGAGGAAGACAATGGCAAACCTCCTCTGAACAAATCTTGCCAAGAAAAACCCATGATAGGGTTGCCTTAGGGTTGCCATAATTCAGAAACGACTTAAAGACACATGACAACAATGGTCCAAAACACATTGCAGAAATCATTCAGTTTGAGACCACTTTAACTGTCCTGGCTCAATGCTAAGGATTTCTGGGAAGTGTAGTTTTGTGAGACATTTAGCCTTCTCTGCTGGAGCGTTCTGGGGCCACAATAAACTATAATTCCTGGGATTACCTAGCACTGAGCCAGGGCAGTTAAAGAGGTCTCAAACTGGATTATGTCTGCAGTGTTTTTGGATTTTTTGATACACCCTTAATTGAGAGAAAGGTTGGTAGCATAAGCTTTCATAGACTTAAGTCTACTGCTGCATCTGATGAAGTAAACTTAATCTATGAAAACCTAAACCAGGGGTAGGTAACCTTTCCCCTTTAAGGGCCGAGGGACTTCAGCTCCCAGAAGCCTCAGCCATGTTGGCCAATAGTCCCATGTTGGCCAATAGTCCCATGTTGGCCAATAGCTCCTGGGATTCTGGGAGCTGAAGTCCCTCGGCCCTTAAAGGGGAAAGGTTGCCTACCCCTGACCTAAACTATCAACTTTGTCTTTCAGTTAGTCTCAAAGGTGCTACATTGCATGCTCATAACTTAGCTTCCCTAAGTTGTCATTCCTATTCTGAAAAGTTTCTGGTACTTCAAGTCTTGCCACATCCTGCTGCCCAGTTCCTGAAATGATCTACCCTTCTGTTATTTCTTGTATGAACCACTATCAGAGCTGAGTAGATCTTCCACGCTGACTTGGGTATATATGAAGTCTCCTTGTAGTCAACTCAGTATGGAGTCAAGCTCAGTAATGCCAACAAGAGTGGTGAATTTCTGTTGCTGGGACTGAATCCAACCTCATGAGGTTCCCCAGATGACCACATATCCATCTTCATTTCCCCACTGCTTAACGGTACACCTTCCAATCCACCTTATCCAACCCCCAAATTCTAAAAGAGCCCAGTCTCTTTCCTCTTGAATGTCTATTTTATTTTTATATTCTATATAAGGTGTTTTTTTAATTGGGAGTGGGAGTGTGCTGCATTTTTATCTTTATTGTTATAGAGAGAACATGACAATTACAATGAAGAGAAATGCAGGATGCAAATTATGGCCCTGCATGGGGGAAAGTTTCAATATAAATTAAATGATAAATGTTTTGAAATGCTTTTATACTTTTTAAATTAAAGGTGTTTTAATATGATATTCATCTAAATACCTTTTTAATCATCAGGCTTTTAGGTCTAACTTTTTTTAACTGTGCCATAAGTGGCTTTTGGTCCCATGTTAAGAGAAAGGCAGCATATAAAAATTAATAAATACATAAATAAATTTTGGTAGGGTGTGTGTGCTATATTGTGTTACTTGTCACACAACCAGGTAGCTATCAACAACTCTTGAAATTCCCCATCACCCTATTTGTTCAACTTTTATGCAGAAAATTTCATATGAAGAGGAGGTTTAGACAGGAGGAAGGAACATCAACAATCTAATAAACGCAGATGACACTCTACTACTAGCAGAAAGCATCACAGGACAATTACTAAACAAAGTCACAGAACAAAGTGCAAAGGCCTACCACTCAACATAAGCAAAACAAAAATAATGACCATGGAGGATTTACAGGTTAAACCTGGATAATGAGAAACTTAAAATAAAGATTTTCCCATACATTGGATCAAACACTGATCAGAATGATGACTGTAAGCAAAAAATCAGACAATCGCTAGGAATGGGAAGAAGGGCAGACATGAAAAAAGTATACAAGGTCCAAAAGTGTAAAGATACACAACCGAGTACTAAAGTGAGAAATGTCCGAGCCAGTGTGTTCCTCATTACCATGTACGGATGTGAGAGCTGGATAGTGAAGAAAGTGGAGTGGAAGAATATCAACTCATCTGAGATGTGGTGCTGGAGAAGAGTGCTGAGAATATTGTGGATGGCCAAAACGACAAAAATTGGGTCCTAGAACAAATCAAACCTAAACTCTCCCTGGAAGCCAAGATGATTAAGTTAATTAAGGCTGTTGTACTTTGGCCACAACATGAGAAGGCACGAATCATTAGAAAAGACAATAATGCTAGAAAAAGGTAAAGGGCAGTAGAAAGAGAGGAAGGCCACATGTCAGATGGATGGACTCCATCAGGGAGTTCACAAGCCTGAACCTACAGGATTTGAGCAAAGAGGTTGAGAATAGGGAGCCATGGAGAGGCCTTACTCACAGGGTCGCCAAGGCAGCTAATAACAACACACACATCCATTAAAGGAACAGGAGTCTTGACCCTTATCACACCTGGCAACCCTGTGCTATAATTGTGTAGTGTGAAATGGCTCCAGTCTGCACAGTATCTACCATACTTAGATGGTGGAAGTTGCTGTCTGGGGTTTTAGGCAGGAGATGCTGGAGGCTGAACCTGGGATATTGTATGTAAAAAGCATCTATTGAACATTCCTTCTGCAAGTAGGCTTGGCAGAAGAAAAGTGATAGGTAGGAAGGTCTTAAGCATACTGTATGAATATGATTGCCAGGTAAAATAAGGGAGAGGGCTCATGTCCATTTCAAAAGGGAATTTCAGCTGATGTTGCTTGTCGTACAAGGATGGCCTGCTGAAATTTCCTCTTCTACATAACCATTAAAAGGAATGGCATTCTGCCCTATAGTTCACCTGGCAACCCTATGTATGGATGATGTACACTGAACAGTGCATTAAAGCAGTACTCATATCATTGAGCTCCTCCAAAAAGCAGTGGTGCTGATCTCAGACATAGTCTAAGAGCGCCAGCAGATGAGGAAAAAAAATCACTTTGACTGTGTAACTCTTGAATCAAGGAAGCTCAGTGGAATTTGGTGAAAATCACTTTCTGAAATGTTGCATGAGTAGATGTGACACATCATTAGTGGGAAGGTAAAGGACAGAAAGAAGGGAGGAAATTTTGGGATATTTCAAGGAATAGTTTGGATGCAAACCTGGAAATATACAGTATAAGTCAAAACAAAAAGAACTAGAAATTCTCAATACTTCTGGAGCCTTTATCTCCTTCTGAATGAGCCCTAGGAATGGCCATTTTGGATGATGAATTTACCACCAGTCTAAGAGGAAAGCCACATTTTTTTTAGATGCCTTCAAATCTGCATACTGACAACTGCAATATTATTTTAGATGTATTTATTTAACTTCTTCTACTCTCCTCCCACACAATATAAAATTTACCATTAGGGTATATACATGTAGATAGAAAAAATAAACTACAACTATTTCATATGTGTGACATATATGAATGGGTCTATATACTTATATGTGCGTTGTGTTGACTTTCATTATAAAACTTGAGAACCAAATGGTATTTTTTTTTTAGAAAATTTCATTATAGGTGCGTAAGGTAACAGTTGATAAGAATATACGAAGGGAAATTTAAATGTAAAGAAATGACCAACACTGAGGTGGAAGGAAGTCAAAAGAGATGTAATGATTTGCAGATCACAACAGAGAAATTGAAAGACACATGATATAAATGTTGCATTAGCAGCCCTTGTTGTGTACTATTTATAATATATATATATATAGAGAGAGAGAGAGAGAGAAAATAGCATATATATGTATCTTCTTGTCTTTTTTTTAATAAAAAGATTCAGAAAAAAAATCTGAATCCTTCACAAGGGAAGAAGCAACAACAACACACACTGGCTGCATCTACACTGCAGAATGCATGCAATTTGACACCACTACTTTAACTGCCATGGCTCAATGCTATGGAATTCTTGGAGTTGTAGTTTTGTGAGAGACTTAGCTTTCTCTATCAGAAAGCTTGGGTGCCACAAGAAAATGTAAACCCCCAGATTCCACAGGTTGGAGCCAACACAGTTAAACCAGTGTCAAACTGTGTTAATTCTGCAGTGTGGCAGCATCTGAGGAATTAAAAGACATGGCACCCAGAGTTGTATCAGCTGACTCAATGGGAAGTGAGTGATAGCACACACTGCCACAAATAAGCAAAGGGGAACAGGGATTTTTTTAATGTTTTTTTTTTATCTCTTGTCATTTATACAATATTTCTAGTATTAACTAAGAGGATTGCACAGCCCTTACATTCAAGTCATCTGCACCATGATCATGATCATGATCATCTGGAAAGGACTGTGGGAGACCAACAAGAAGGATTTTTTTTTTTTAAATGTAGCTTGGAAGACAAGTCCTAGAAGAAAATTATCAGTTTCAATCATCATTCTTTATCAAAATGATCTGTTGCTAACCATATGTTTTGGAGATACTCTTTTTTATAATCCAGGTAGGTTGATTTTAAAATTGTAATCCCCTGAAAGTAGCCATAAAAATATTTCTAGGCCAAAAGGCACTGGGCTATTTTCAAGAATAAAATCATCTCTTTTTACAACATCCTGAGACTTTGTCTCTTTTCCACATCTATTTGGTGTTATTTTTATTTTCAGAGCTTGGAAAAGTTCCCTTTTTGGGGACTGCAACTCCCAGTGACCATGACTTGTGCTCCAAATTGTACTCGTCTCAGCTTTGTTCATGAGAGTCAGCATGGTTTGGTGGCTTGAATGCTATCCCTGCAATTTTCGAGTACAGGCTATAATTCAAACACAGTCATTCTGAAATAGCTTTGCGCATTCATTCTATTTTTAATCAGAGCTTGGGGGAGATTACTTTGTAGACCAAAAGTAACCCACATAACCCAACAAAATTGTTTGCTGTGATATTCAGTGTTGAACCAAAATTATGTTGGATTTATAGATAGATACTCATGATAAACCAATCATCAGGAAATAAACTCATGTCTATGAAAGCTCATGCTACTAGCTTCTTTCTTTCTGTTAGTCTCAAAGGTACTACAAGATCCCTTTGCACACTCATGCACCAATGTTGCTGGAGATGAAGTGGGCACACCTGCCCTGGATTCCTTGAAACTTAGGGATTCATAGGATGATGAAACCAGCTGCAGTAAGTCAAAGCCAGGTAAAATCCTGACAAAACACCTTTCCCTATAAACATGCCATGTGTTAAACAATTTCAAGCATATACAATACAATTTTTAAAAATCATGTACTTAACAGACGCAAATCATACATAAAATATATTTTGGCTTTGCTTCCAATTGCTTTGAAAAGGTAGAGAAGTGGCCACTTCCTTTAATATCCTGGATGTTGACCATTTAGCAAATCATCCTTTATTATTTATTAAAACTGCTCTTCATCCTTACAGATACCAAATCAAAGTGCAAATACAGCAAAAGCATTAAAATGTTATTAAAACCACTATTTAAGTCCTTTTAATGATCAGAGGAAGGCTGCTTGGAAGGTAAACAGGCTCATAGTACCAGTTTAAAAAATAGAGGTAGAGTCTCCTTTATCCGGAATTCCAAAATCCAAAATATTCCAAAAGTCAAAACCCTTTTTCATGGATGGCTGAGAGAGTATCACCTTTGCTTTCTGATGGTTCAATGTACACAGACTTTGTTTCATGAACAAAATCATTAAAAATATTGTATAAAATCATACGTGTTTATGGTGTATATGAAGCAAAACTGATTTTTGTGCTCAGTCTCATTATGTACATATATGCAAATATAGGAGCCAGTGCAGTGGTTTGAGCACTGGACTACGACTCTGGAGACTGGGGTTCGAATCCATGAAACCCACTGGGTGACCTTGGGTGAGTCACACTCCCTCAGCCTCGGAGGATGGCAATGGCAACTCCCTTGTGAAGAAGCTTGCCAAGAAAAACCATAATAGGTCCATCTTGGGGTTGCCATAAGTCTGAAAACTTGAAGGCACACAACAAGAACAACGGCAAATACAGATATTCCAAGATCGAAAAGACGTATGGTCCCAAGCATTTAGGATAAGGGAGACTCAACCTGCAGTAACAAAGCACTTCCGAGAAATGTCTCAGCCTGCAGGAATGGTTGCGTGTCCAAACTTCCACCCTGTCTCTGGGTGGCCCTTCCTGGGTTTGTATGTGCATGCACGTGCACACACACAAACACACAATCATCGATGGCTTTGATGCATGCATTCCAAGGACAGGAAGGGTCTGTCTCTGCACAACGGCGCCCTTGCTAGGAGATGGGCCCTTGAGGCTTTTGTTAAAAACCATCACCAGCACCACCATAACCAAACAGCAACTCTGCAATAAAGAGAGGGGGCAAAGGGATGGGGAAAACCTCGGAGGAGGAGAGGAATGTGCCTTGGGCAGGCAAGGCAGGCCATTTCACCTGGCGGCTTCCAGGTAGTCAAATAAATAACCCAGGGGAGGCCTCTCAGCAGCTCACTTTCCCCTTTCCCCGTTTTCAAGTATCCTACCATTAGATCAGCAACAGATGGACCTTCCCCAACTGATCTGCTGCAAAAGAATCATTTTGACAGTAATTACCATGAGGTTAAAGACCAGAGCTTCGGAAAAGTTCCTTTTTGGATACAGCCAAAGAATTGTTTTGACAATAATTTCTGTGTGATGAAGGACAAGTATTTGGGGAGTGTAGGGCGCCTGTCTGGTATAGTGGTTTGCAGTGTTGGGCTATGACTCTGGAGATCAGGGTTTGATTCCTTGCTCAATTATAAAAACACAGTGGGTGACCTTGGGCAAGTCACACTCTCTGAGCCTCAGAGGATGGCCATGGCAAACTTCCTTCTGAAGAAACTTGCCAAGAAAAGCCTGTGATAGCTTCACCTTAGGGTCAAAAATCCCACTGAATCCCATTTTGGGAGAAAGGTGGGATATAAATCCCTTGAATAAATAAATGATTTAGAGGCAAATTACAACAACATATAACAAATCTGGGGAATATCCCTGTTTGGACTACAACTCCCAGAACCCACACTGCTCACTGGAGGATTCTGGGAGTTGTAGTCAGAACAGTAACTTTCCCCAAGATTCAACCCCAAACACAGCATCCTCTTCTGTCTTACCTGTTTATTATTTGACTATGTCTGATTTGTTAAATTAACTGCTATCTGTTATATCTGTACTATTTTTTATGAAACCAATAAAACATTAAATTAAAATAAACCAGCATACAACAATGCATTTTTTTTCCCTGGGAATGAAACAAAAGGGAACACTGAGTCCAAGTGATCAATACAATTCCTCCAAAGTGCTGTTGCCGACAACAAAAATCCAAACTCACACCCTGGATTAATTTTTTACATTTGTTTTTTTACAGTGTTTTGGTGTGGTATTTTTATATTGCTCTTAAACTTCTTTTGTAAACATTTTTAATGTGTTATGGAAGCCACCCTGGGTCCTGGCCTGGGAAAAAGTCAGCATATAAATAAAGTAAATAAATAAATAGTCGTTGTGTGCCTTCAAGTACAATAGTTTCCAATTTATGGCAACCCTAAAGCAAACTTATCACAGTATTTTCCTGGCAAGATTTGTTCAGAGTAGGCTTGCCTTTGCTTTCCTTTGAGCCTGAGAGTGTGTGACTTGACCAAGGCCACCCAGTGGGTTTCCATGGGTGAGTGCGGATTCGAATCCTGGTCTCCAGACCATTATACTCCACTGGCTCTCACAGGATTAGAAGCCACCTAAAAAGAGACCACCAGTTCCAGGGGGCTTTTGAGGCCAAGGGGCTACTCAGGATCAGAGGATGCCGGGAAATCCCTATGGCTCCTTCCCTTCTGGGGAAATATAACCTGATCAGAACCAGACCCAGAATCAAGTTTCACAACAAGTAGAGCGAGCAAAGGAGGGAGGGAAAAGAAAAGCAAACCTTCCCGCCAACATGAAACCCAGATTCATGTTTCTTTCTCTCCCCCTCCCTGGTGACATAAAACCTGGGCAAATGATTAACGCTGTCAAATAAAGGGAGGGAAACCATCTTGCAAGCTAAGGAGAACGACATGTGTGTTGTGAAAGAATCTATATGGGAGGCTGGAGGGGAAGGTATATAAAAGTATATAAAAGCATACGGGGAGTAAGGTGGAAGAAAAGAATTTTTTCTCCCTTATTTTATGGGGTGAGAGCCTGCAGAGCCAGGCAAGGGGGAACCGCCATCTACATGGATAGCGCTATATAAATAAACAATAATAATATTGTTTTTGTTTATTTGTATAGGGCCATCCATGTAAATGATGAGATGTACTGGGAGAAAAATTTTTGTTCTTCTGCTTACTCCCTGGAAGGTAGAATACTGTATACTTTTATATACCTTACTCTTTCTTTTTTGCACTAGGGTGAATTATTATTATTATTCACCCTAGTGCAAAAAAGAAAAAATATATAAAAGTCCCTTGTGCAATCCCACAACCTTCAGGCCTCATAAAAGGTTTGTGCATTATTTATTATTATTATTATTATTATTATTATTATTATTATTATTATTATTCACCCTAGTGCAAAAAAGAAAGAGTAAAGTATATTAAAGTATATAAAAGTCCCTCACATGATCCCACAACCTTGAGGCCTCATAAAAAGTTTGTGCAACATCATCATCATCATCATCATCATCGTTTATTATTCCTAGTGCAAAAAAGAAAGAGTAAAGTATATAGAAACATATAAAATTCACGTGATCCCACAACTTTCTGGCCCCATTAAAGATTTGTGCAACATTATTCTTATTCTTATTATTCACCCTTGTGCACAAAAAGGCTCCTTTTTCAAGTCTTTAGGCTGCCCTGGCATGGGTTATAACGTTGCATGAATTTTTTTATGGGACCTGAAGGTTGTGGGTATTTCGTGAGGGACCCACAATGTCTCAAAGTAGCAGTAGTGGCAAGGAATGGGAATACCTGCCCTCTGAGGTGATTTTTTTAAAGTTTTATTTGAGAGGGAAATGAAATAAAAAGGGCAAAGAAGGGAAAACAATGACAGACTCTTGTGTGGGGGGGTTTTAAGGGGGAAAGGCGCATGGGAAAGTGAGCCCCCAGGCAGAAATTTTGGAAGGTTATGGGGAGAAAGAGAGGAATGAAGGAAGTGGAGGGGGAGAGAATTTTTGGTGTGGGATTTTGTGGGCTTGAGTGCAGGAAAAAGAGGACTGCTGATGTCAATATGTTGGGAAGGAGGAACAAAAAATTATAAAGGTTAACTTTCTCCTTTTTCTCCCCAGCAAAGGAGGAATGGTTTGTGTTTAAGAAGAGTGTGTAAGAAACTGAGGGGGGAAAGGGCTTTCTGAAGGTAAACGGCCATGTTGGTCAAGAAAGGAGAGCCAAGCAAGGACAGAAGGAATGAAAGGAGGCTGCCAGGAAGCCAGAGGAGAGGGGAGGGAAACAAGAAGGACAAGAAACAGGCAAGGTGTGAGAGGCCAGGAACAAAGCCAATATGAACAACATACTGGTGGCAACCAGAAGCCCCCTTGATAGGTTTGCCTTAGGGTCACTATGAGTCGGAAATGACTTGGAGGAACACCACCACCACAACAAAACCAGTTCAGTGTGGCGTAGTGGTTTGAGTGTTGGACTACAACACTGTTGAGACCAGGGTTCGATTCCCCACTTGGCCATGAAACCCACTGGTTGACCTTGGGCAAGTCACACACTCTCAGTCTCGGGGGAAGGAGGCACAAAACAACAACAACAAAACCAGTTCAGCGTGGCATAGTGGTTCAAGTGTTGCACTACAAATCTGCTGAGACCGGGGTTCGATTCTCCACTCAGTCATGGAAACTCCCTGGCAAGTCACATGCTCTCAGCTTCAGGGAAGGCAATGGGAAATCCCCTCGGAACAAATCTTGCCCAGAAAGCCCCCATGATAGTTTTGCCTTAGGGTTAGTCTAAGTTGGAAATGACCTCAAGGCAACACAACAACAATAACAAACCCAGATCAGCATGGTTTGATGGAATACAACTCTGTTGAGACCAGGGTTCGATTCCCTGCTCAGACATGGAAAATCACTGGCAAGTCACATGCTCTCAGCTTCAGGGGAAGGCAATGGCAAATCCCCCTGAACAAATCTCGCCAAGAAAACCTCCACGATGACTACCTTAGGGTGGTCATAAGTCGGATATGACTTGATGTCACACAATAACACCAGGTCAGCATGGCGTACTGGTTTGTGTGTTGGAACTCATTCCCTGCTCAGCCATGAAACCCACTAAGTGACTTTGGGCAAGTCACACACACTGTCAGCCTCACAGGAAGGCAATAGCAAACCTCTTCTGAACAAATCTTGTCAAGAAAACCCATGTGATAGATTTCATCTTAGGGTTGCCATAAGTCCATAACAACTTGAAGGCAAACAACATCAACCAGTTCAGACCCCCCAGAAGGGGCCACCAACTCACAAGGTGGCCTTCGGGCCACCCTTGTACTCTTGCTACAACCATTTCTCTCTTAACCCACAATATGGGGGTAATGCAGTATGAGTGTTCCATACTGCAGGGCTCTTGTGAAGCTGCCCAGAAATGAATATTTATAATATAAATATTAAGGCAGGCAACACTGAGGCAAACTGTGCGAAAGAAGCTGTAGCATAAGCTAGCAACTGAGCCATGCATTTGAGGAAGTAGACTTAAGCCTAGGAAAGCTGGGCCTGCATGAATGTCCCTCCAACAACACCTGAACTGAGATCAGCAACATCTTCAAAATCCAGGCTTGTGACTAGCATCCTCAAATTTTTTTTTCTCCTGTATGATTTTTAACATCTTTGCTTGATGACGAAGCTAGTGGAGCTTCAAAAGCTTGCAACATGTATTTTGAACATTTTGGATGAGCAATAAAGATATCACTGTTTTGTGGATTTTGAATGTTATTGGGTTTTTTGCTCAGTTAGTTAGTCTCAAAGGTGCAGCCAGGACCCTTTGCACACTGATATTCCAGACTAACAGGGCCATGTATCTGAAATCAAGCGAAGTCTGAGGGAGAATATGGAGGGTGTGAAATGGGGGACCAAGAATATTGTGTGAAAGGTGTAGGATAAGGGAGATTATGCAAAGTAAGAAAAGCAGGGAACAGAAGGAACTGGAAAGGAATTAAGACTAGGGAGAACCAGGAAGTTGCATGAGAGAAGCAGGGAATAAAGGTAGGCAAGACAAAACAAGAGAGGAGGTGGCAGAAAGAAAGGGGGAGGAATAAAATCAAGTCAAATTTGGGTGGGAATTCAGTGGGGAAAGTAAAGGAACCTAATGGGGAAATATAGTGGGGGAACCAAGGCAGGAGATTGGGCTGAGCTTAAATGGTGCCTCAGGGTGCATCCACACTGTAAAAATAATGCTGTTTTGACACCACACTTTGAGAGCTGTAACTTCATCCTATGGAACCTGGGATTTGCAGTTTCACAACATCTTTAAGCCTTCTCCGACAAAGAGTGTGGGGCGCCTCACCAAACTACAAATCCCAAGATGCTGTAGGGCAGATGGTAGTTAAAGTAGGGTCCAACTGCATCATTTCTACATTGTGTAGATACACACACACACACAAACACACACAGAGTCTTCTAAGCCCAAGACTTTACCACTGGAAGCAAGAGCCTACAGCATCATACCTCTGAGCATATAGTGAGTTCATTTTCCTTCTTTAAGGAAGCAGCTTCTCACCCCCCACACAAAGGGGGCTGCAAAGAGAGCAGGAAGGCTGCAAGGGTCAGGTCCCCCACTCCATCCTATGGAATCCTGGGACGTGCAGTTTCACAAAGCCATTTATGCCTTCTCTGCCAAAGAGACCCAGGGTGGGCTTCACCAAACCACAAATCCCAGGATGCTGTAGGATGGGGTCGTGTCAGTTAATGTGGGCCCCAACTGCATCATTTCTACAGTGCATAGATACAATACACAGGACTTTACTACTGGAAGCAAAAGCCTACAGTACCATGCCTCTGAGCATACACAGAGTTCCATGTTTCATTCTTAAGGAAACAGCCTTTCTCTCCCATACATGGAGGGGGGGCTGGAAGGAGGGCAGGGAAGCTTCAAGGAGCAGAGGTCATTTTAGTCTACAGGCAAACCTGCATATAAGACACCACCACCACCACCACATCTGCTTCCCTGCTTGCTTTCCCTTCCTTGAAAAAAAAAAACGCCTGAAGGAAAATCTGGATTTTCCATACTGGAAAATTAGTATGTAAAAGGGTCTTGTAGCACCTTTGAGACTAACCGAAAGAAAGAAGCTAGTACCATGACCTTTCCTAGACTTGAGTCTACTTCCACAGATGCACAGGATCTAGGAAAGCTCATACAACCAACTTATTTCTTTCAGTTAGTCTCAGAGGTGTTACAATATCCCTTTGCATATTGATTCAGAGATTATGTCTCTGAATTTTGTCTGAAGTTTTGGTGTGAGGTTCCCACTCCTTCAGGCTTTTATTTTTCAAGGAAGGGAAGCAAGCAAGCAAGGAATCAAGCAAGGAAATATAAATACAACCAAGCAAGAAACCATACATGTATGGAAGGAAGGATGTAAACAAGGAAGCATACATAGTAGGAAGGAAGGATATATGTAGGGAAGCAAGGAAAGATACATGCAAACAAGCAAGGGAGCATACATGAAAGGAAAGAAGGAAGGAACCAAGGAAGGAAGGAAGTATAAATGAATGGAAGGAAAGAAGGATACATGGAAGGAAAACAAGCAAGGAAGCATACATGGAAAGAAAGAAGGAAGGAACTATGGAAAGAAGGAAGGAAGGATATATGCATGGAAGCAAGGAAGGATACATGGAAGGAAAACAAGCATTCAAGGAAGGAAGGAAGGAAGCATACATGCATGAGAACAAAGAAAGATACGTGGATGGAAAACATGCAAGGAAGCATGGAAGGAAGGAAGGAAGGAAGGAAGGATACTTGCATGGAAGCAAGGAAGGATACATGGAAGGAAAACAAGCAAGGAAGGAAGCATACATGGAAGGAAAGAAGGAAGGAACCATGCATGCAAGGAATGAATGAAGGAAGGAATCATACATGCATGGAAGTAAGAAGGGATACCTGGAAGGAAAACAAGCAAGGAAGCCATGTACGCCAGCAAGAAAACATGCATGCAATCTAGGAAAGAGGGAAGCATGCATGCAGAGAACCAAGGAAAGAAGGGAGCAAGCATGGAGGGAATCAAGGAAGTGTGAATGCAAGGAAGTAGACATACAGCCAACCAAGAAGTATGTCAAGAGATCTTGTAGCACCTTTGAGACTTAACTGAAAGAAAGAAGTTGGCAGCATGAGTTTTCCTAGGCTTCAGTCTACTTCCTCAGATGCATTTGGAAGGAAGTAGACTGAAGTCTAGGAAAGCTCATGCTGCCAACTTCTTTCTTTCAGTTAAGTCTCAAAGGTGCTACAAGAACTCTGGACATACTGATTCCACAAACTAACAGGGCTAGGTCTTTGAATGGAACCAACCAAGAATGCACACATACAGGGAACCAAGGAAGCATAGGGATCCATGGAAGCAAGGACGTATGCATGCATACAAGGAATCATGAATGAGAGGAACTATACATATACAATCAACCAAACAACAACAACAACAAACAAACACAAAACCATGAATACAAGGAGCCAGGGAAGCATGTGCCCAGGGAAGCAAGGAAGAATGCATGCAGGGAACTAGGGAATCATGCGTGCAAGGAAGTTTACATAGGGAGGTACTAAAACAAATGGAAAAATGGGAAGCCATACTTGCCCACGGAGTATCATAAGGGAATACTTGCCCACAGGGAATCATTGGGAAACAGTTGCCCATAGGGAATCATAGGGGAATACTAGTATTTCCCAATGTTCCCCTATGGGCAAGTATTCCCTTATCCGTGGGCAAGTATGGCTTCCCATTTTTCCATTTGTTTTAGTACCTCCCTATGTGGATTCCTTGCACGCATGATTCCCTAGTTCCCTGCATGCATTCTTCCTTGCTTCCCTGAGCACATGCCCATAGGGAATCATAGGGGAATACTAGTGATTCCCTGTGGGCAAGCATTCTCTAATGGTTCTCTATGGGCAAGTATGGTTTCCCTATGGTCAAGGACTGTCCTTTGTTTCAGCACGTTCCCTTTCCCTGCAACCAGCCAAGGAAGCAAGCATTCAAGGGAAGTATTCAAGCCTTCCTGCAAGGAGTCTGGGCCGGTCCTCTCTCTCTCTCTCTCTCTCTCTCTCTCTCTCTCTCTGGGGGGTTGCAGACTGCCAGAAATAGTGCAAACGGAGTCCACTTTTAGGGTTAGGGTTAGTGCTAGGGAATCATGGGAACTGTATTTTTTTCTGGGACATTGAGCCTTCTCTGTCAGAGAGCTCTGGTGCCACAATAAAATACAGTTCCCATGATTCCCTAACCCTAAAAGTGGACTCAATTTGCACTATTT
Organism: Phrynosoma blainvillii; assembly: GCA_026167975.1. NCBI lineage: Eukaryota > Metazoa > Chordata > Lepidosauria > Squamata > Phrynosomatidae > Phrynosoma > Phrynosoma blainvillii. The sequence continues at coordinate 446,575,538 of JANUYF010000001.1, read as the reverse complement.
CTAGCAGTCTCTCTCTCTCTGTGTGCATCTTACCTTTTGGAGTGGCTCTCTGAGACCGAGGAGGCTGAGGCTGCGGCGGCGGCGGCGGGGTTCCTGTCCCTCTGCCTCCGGTTCTTGAACCAGTTGCTGACCTGGGTGAGGGAGAGCCCGGTGACCTTGGCCAGGTGCCTCTTCTCGGCCGGCGACGGGTACCTGTTCTGGGCGTAGAGCTCCTTGAGGGCGTTGCGGGACTTCTCCTTGAAGCAGTAGACGGTCTCCTCGCCGTCCCAGATGGTGCGGGGCAGCGGGAACTTCCTCCGGAGCCGGTACTTGTCCACCGCCCCCAAGGGCCGCCCGCGGGCGCGCTCGGCCTCGGCGTAGCGGGCCTTGTACCAGAGCTCCTGGAGCAGCGGGTGGTTGGCGGCCTGGAAGGTGTGTCCCTCCAGCAGGCCGTAGAGCTCCCCGTAGAGGCCCCGGTGGAAGGCCACCAGGGCCCGGGCCTTGAGCAGGCTCTCCTGGCCGCCCGAGAGGAGGGCGCTGGGGGGCAAGGACCACAGGAACCGCGCCAGGCGGTCCAGGTGGCCTCCCTGCTGCAGGGCCTCGCACACGCAGGCCACCTGCTCCGGGGAAAAGGAGAGCAGGCCCTGCGGGGAGGAAGAGGAAGAGGACGAGGAGGACGAGGAGGAGGAGGAAGAGGAGGAAAGGACCGGGGAAGGCGGAGAGGAAGGCGGCAGGCCCGACGGGGCGGACGGAGGAGGAGGAGGAGGAGGAGGAGGGTGCCTCACCAGCAGCACCACCGGGTCCGTTGCTCCTGATGCTGCTCCTGGTTCTCCTTCTTCTTCCTCCTCCTCCTCCTCCTCCTCTTCTTCCTCCTCCTCTCCCGCCCGAGAGGCATTTTCCTGGGCCGCCCCCTCTTCTTTCTCCGACGTCGCCCCACCGGAGAGCATTTCCAGGACCGTCTCTGGCTTCAGCGCCCCGGGAGGAGGAGGAGGAGGAGGAGAGGCAGCAGACATTTTCCTCCCTGGCTCTTTTTTTTTGGGGGGGGGGAGAGAGGGGGGAATGGCCTTCTCCCCACCACCAACACTCCCCACTCTTCCTCCTCCTCCTCCTCCTCCTTGGAAAGTTCTCACAAACACACACACACTCCCCCTCCTTGGAAGGCTCACACACACGCACACCACCTCCCCCTTACAAAGTTCACCTACACAGCCTCCTCTTTGGAAAGTTCGCACACTCCTCCTTAGAAAGGTTACACACACACACACACACACACACTCCTCCTCCTTGGAAAGTTCACACACACACAGCCTCCTCTTCCTCCTCCTTAGAAAGCACACACACACACACACTGTTCCTCCTCCTCCTCCTGGAAAGTTTACACACAGACCACCTCCTCTTCCGAAAGTTCACACACACACACAGAGCCTACTCCTCCTCTTCCTCCTCCTCCTTGGAAAGTTCACACACACACACGGCCTCCTGAGAACGTTTACACACACACACACCCCTCCTCCTCCTTGGAAAGTTCACACACTCACACTCCTCCTCCTCCTCTCGCACCTTTTGCTCAGCCGATCAGGTTTCCTCCTCGCCTCCCGCAGCCAGTTTGCGCGCTTGCAATTGCAAAACCCAGGCAAACCCGCGGGATCGTGGCTCCTTTTTTCCCTCCCCCTCCCCACTCTTCCTCCTTTTTCTCTCTCCCTCTCTCTCTCTCTCCAAGCTTTCTCCTCCCCCCTTTCCCTTCCTCCTCCTCCTCCTCCTCCTCCGCCAAGGCTCCTCTCGCCTCCTACATAGGCTCCAATGGCCCAAAGCAGACTCGCTGGACTCTTGCAAGCGCGCGGATTGGACGGATCTTCTGGCCCTGGAGGGGGCGGGGGGACCGGGGTTGCCCTGGAAACCGTCAATCAACTCCTCCCCATTCTTCTCCTCCTTCTCCCCCCCCCCCATCCCCGCCTTGGCCCCAGCTTTGCTCCACGCGACTTCCTCTCTCTCTTCTCTGCGGGAAACACCTCTCTCTACCTGGATGCAAAGGGAGACTAAACGGGGGGTTGCAGACTGCCAGAAATAGTGCAAATTGAGTCCACTTTTAGGGTTAGGGTTAGTGCGAGGGAATCATGGGAATTGTTTTTTTTCCTGAGACATTGAGCCTTCTCTGTCAGAGAGCTCTGGGGCCACAATAAAATACAGTTCCCATGATTCCCTAACCCTAACCCGAACCCTAAAAGTGGACTCAATTTGCACTATTTCTGGCAGTCTGCAACCCCCCTAAACTGGGGGATACAAGTTGGAGCCTAAGCTTAGCAAGACTGGTAGAATGCAAAGATCTACCTCTCCTAGTCTGTAGAATGAGTATGTAGAGAGATCTTGCCACACCTTTGAGAAAGAAAGAAGTTGGCAGCGTGAGCTTTCCTTAGACTGAATGCATCTGAGGAAATACACGTAAGTCTAGGAAAGCTGCTCTTTCTTGCAGTGAGTTTCAAAGGTACCATGAGAGCTCTCTGCGGACTTAGGTAGATTGGTAGAATGCAAAGATATAGTAGCTCTGTTAGTCTGTAGAATCAGTATGTACAGAGATCTTGTAGCACTTTTGAGAATCACCGCAAGAAAAAAGTTGGCAGCATGAGCTTTTCTACACAATTGGGCCTTTGCAGACTGGTAGAAATAGTGCAAATTGAGTCCACTTTAACTGCCCTGGCTCAGTGCTAGGGAATCATGGGAACTGTAGTTTATTGTGGCACCAGAGCTCTCTGACGGAGAAGGCTCAATGTCCCAGAAAAAAAAATACAGTTCCCATGATTCCCTAGTACTGAGCCAGGGCAGTTAAAGTGGACTCAATTTGCACTATCTCTGCAAAGGCCCCTAATGAATCTAAGGAAATACACTTAAGTCTAGGAAAACTCATGCAGCCAACTTCTTTCTTGCAGTTAGTTTGAAAGGTACTAGGACAGGGGTAGGCAACTTTTCCCCTTTAAGGGGTGAGGGACTTCAGCTCCCAGAAGCCTCAGCCATGTTGGCCAATAGTCCCATGTTGGCCAATAGCTCCTGGGATTCTGGGAGCTGAAGTCCCTCGGCCCTTAAAGGGGAAAGGTTGCCTACCCCTGTACTAGGAGATCTCACTACATACTTAGCTAGACTGGTAGAATTCAAAGATATAGCTGTGTTAGTCTGTAGAATCAGTATGTACAGAGATCTTGTAACACTTTTGAGACGGAATGAAAGAAGTTGGCAACATGAGCTTTCATAAACTTCATTCTGCTTCCTTAAGTGCATTGCAAAGCTCACGTTGCTGACATCTTTCAGTTCGTATCAAAGGTGCTACAAGATCTTAGCTAGACTGGGTCTACCGCATGCTCTTGCTCAGCGTTTCCTTAGAATTGCGCCTGAGGAAGTAGGCCTAGTCTATCAAAGCTTTATACTACAAAGGGATCTTGTAGCACCTTTGAGACAAACTCAAGAAGTTGGAGCATAAGCTTTGGCAGACTGAGTTTGCTTCCTCAGATGCATTTCTAAGGAAATGCTGAGCAAGAGCAGTTCTTAGACCCAGTCTACCAAAGCTTTATGTTACAAAGGGTAGATAGTGTAGCACCTTTGAGGCTAACTGCAAAAGAAGTTGGAGCATAAGGTATGGTAGACTGGGTCAAGGAAAGCTCATGCTACAAAAGTAATACCTTTGAGACTAAGGGGGGTTGCAGACTGCCAGAAATAGTGCAAATTGAGTCCACTTTAACTGCCCTGACTCAGTGCTAGGGAATCATGGGAATCACTGTAGTTTATTGTGGCACCAGAGCTCTCTGACAGAGAAGACTCAATATCTCAGAGAAAAAAAAACAATTCCCATGACCCCCTAGCACTAACCCTAATCCTAAAAGTAGACTCAATTTGCACTATTTCTGGCAGTCTGCAACCCCCCTAAGTCTGTGAAAGATAAGCTTTGGTGGACTGGGTCTATATCCTCAGATGCAATTCTAAGAAAATGTATTAGACCGAGTCTACCAAATCTTTCTGCTGCAAAGGGATCTTGTAGCACCTTTGAGGTTAACTGTGGGAAGGAATTTGGAGCATAAGCTTTGGTAGACTGGTGGCCTAAGCAGACTGCCAGAAATAGTGCACATTAAATTGAGGCACTGCCCTGGCTCAGTGCTAGGGAGTCATGGGAACTGTATTTTTTTCTGAGACATTGAGCCTTCTCTGTCAGAGAGCTCTGGTGCCACAATAAATTACAGTTCCCATGATTCCCTAGCACTGAGCCAGGGCAGTGCCTCAATTTAATGTGCACTATTTCTGGCAGTCTGCTTAGGCCCTGGGTCTACTTCCTCAGATGCATTTCT